>JAYMFX010022230.1:0-16335 GCA_036784945.1 Monocelis spectator
GCGTCCCCGAACAACCATTTTACACCTTTTACAACATCGGTCTTCCATTCACGGAAAAACATATTTAGTCGAAAAATATCTGTTACATTTTGATTAAAAATTTGCATTTAAACTTCCTGGGATCGAAAGGGTAAATTTAATCTTTCAATTATTTATACCAAAAGGGTAGATTTAATCTTTTATTTTACATTTAAAGAGTAAATGTACTCTTTGTCTTGTAATCTACCCTAAATATAGTAAATATACCCTTTTGCTTTATAAAGAGGGGTAAATATACTCTTTTATGGTTCGTACAAAAGTGTAGATATAATCTTTACATCTAAATGATTAAATATACTCAAGTTTGATTAAATAAAGATCATATTTAATCTTTCAATTATTTATACCAAAAGGGTAGATTTAATCTTTTATTTTACATTTAATTCTTTTAAAGAGTAAATGTACTCTTTGTCTTGTAATCTACCTTAAATATAGTAAATATACCCTTTTGCTTTATAAAGAGGGGTAAATATACTCTTTTATGGTTCGTACAAAAGTGTAGATATAATCTTTACATCTAAATGATTAAATATACTCAAGTTTGATTAAATAAAGATCATATTTAATCTTTTAAAGATCGCATCTACACTTTTTAGTGTTAATTTAATCATTTTTATTAAGAGTGTAGTTTGCTGTTAGTGATGGCTGTGATATGGAGTTTGAATGGGTGACTATAAAATAGTTGTTGCTTTTTTCATTTTATTCAACAACTATGCTACTATGCAATTCCGATTTTTACTCATAATTATTTATCTTTAATTGCTTGCAGAAAGTCTTTCATCTTCGGTGATTTCCAGCGGACAGGCAGATTTGCAACTGTCATTCTATAAAAAAAAACAATAAAATATCTATGTGGCAAAAAACTAGAATATGAAATATAAACATCTTACAAGAGTTGAGTTTAAAAAACTGCATGAGGACCCAATTGTGTGGTCTGGTTGCAATTTATTCTTCAGTGCTTCCTTCATTTGATCGACCAAATACTTAAAAGCTGAAATCCTCGAAAAAAATAACATTAAAAGAGATAGTTTACATTCCCACATATAGAATGTGGTAAATAGGGAGAATCCATTATCAAAATTTTAAAAGCAGAACAAATATTACTTACAATAGAAATGACAGTATCAATATTATGATCAGAATCGAATGTAACCATATTTACAAATTAAACTCAATGACTTTCATAAAATAACTCACTCAACTGATAACCATGTTGGCCAAGAATTTCTTCCCATGGATCTTCATGTCAAAGATATACGTCTTGCCATCATAATTTTGTATATAAATGCTTCTGAAGGAGAAAATATAATAAGTAACTCTGTGCATGGCTAATTGAAAGCGTGTTGATTAAATGATAGTGAACTCTATAGGAATTAATTCATACAACTTAACCAGATCTATTATTTTTTATATGTATGACATTCAGCTAAGGACACGTTTATCAAATAGACATTATAATTATGGACGCACACTAAATTATCTATAATAAAATATTCTTCAGAAATGACTAAAATAATTTTTGTTGCAGTTAACAAGTCAAAATTTAAAATAAAACAAAAATACACATTTGAAGCTTAATATAATTATTTAAGCTAAGCATTGAATTCATACACAAACAATAATAAGGAAAACAAAATGGCAAGGATCAAAAACGAAAATTATAGGAATTATTTTTTATTGGGAACTATTAATCATGCAAGTAAATCGATAACAATTTGATAAAAAAACACAGCGAGTTCCTCCAAGCTCAACTACACAGGTCGAATTAATACCTGAAACATTTATATACACAACCTCGTCAGTTTTTAGATAATTAAAAATGTGGATGAAAGAGAGATATGATTTTATATTTTTGTACGCGATCATATAGCGCTTCATTAGTTTTGACAAAAAAAATGAATTTCGCCAAACTCAGCATTGTGGTATGCAACAAAACGGCTGGAAAAGGATGAACTATGCTTCAAAGAGTGAATGACATGTCCATTAACAACAGCTCTCTTGAAGAAGGATACATGGATTGGGTTGCCAGACTCTTGTAGACATTCACCATGCAGGTTTATCTCGTTAAGCCCTTTAGGTTGATGTGACTCATGACAGGAATTTTTTATCCGATTAACAATCTTGATACAAGTTTGTGTCAGTGGATTCTGGCCTAAAAAGAGAACACGAGAAGTAATATAAAATTATTTCAATGCACTGGAAATTGCAGTCCTAGAAATTACGCTTCCAAAATACTGTCATAATATAAAACAATTCATGAAATATATATTATAAAGATGAACCTAAAACAAAATATTAATTAAATCCCATGAGCAGTATCATATCATGCATTTCATTGCATAATTAACATAAAAATGGAACATATTAATCCATAAAAATGGAGAATATTTAATGATTTTTCCCATTGCATTTTCAAAACTGAAAGCTGACAATTTTCCTAAAGGCCCCATGATATGAACTTGGTCAGCAAGATGAAGAAGAGAATGGGCATTAATTGTTAACAATTTATCCTCATACAATTCAGGCAACTTGTGGTGGAAAGATTTCAGAAGTCCTTCTGCCACATCAATGTCTTCATTGCTGATATTTGGTTTGCACAACAAGAAAAGACCATGAGACAAATGAATAAAGTAAATATAATATTCAACAGGAAGAGCATTCTTTAAAAAAACTGGGACAGTGTATAATAAGGTTTCCTGGTAACAGAATGGGGAACTTTGGGATATTTATGGGATTCATAGCATATCTTTCAATTATGCGACTTTTTATTAGTGACACTACTAAACTTCTTCCTAATCCCAAACAGAAACAGTGCATGTAGTCAATAGCTACATATATCTGAGGGAATGCAAATAAGATCACTTAGAACGCACGTTTTTTAAAAGTATCATGTAGACATGTCAGATTATATACTTATATAGATTAATACACAGATGCTGTCAATAATAAAGTATTAATGCTGTCAAAAACTATTCTATAAATAGAACTCAGCTAGCCAATCAGATTCAAAATGTATTATAAACTTGATGTGTTTATTGAAGTAACGGGAGTTGTCATTATTGCTTTTTAGTTAAGGAGGCAAGCGCGTTTAAGAAGGGAATTCGTTTATAAGAAGTCCATTGAAGTAAGAGAAGCAGACGCACAGGAGAAAAAGAAAATGCTCAAAGTTGCCATGAATGGTAAGAGAATTAGGGCCTTTTCGAATTTACAATTTTGCAACCCGAATGGATTCTGTACAATGTTTTTTTTTAATTTGTTTAGTTATCTGATTGGACAAAGAGACTGTAATTCTTTGTTTTATATCTTATAATAGTATCAACAATGGTTTTCTTTCATTTGTTTTTAGAATCTACAAAAATTCCTCATGAACTCAAGGATACTGCACTAAAAATTAATGAAGCTCTTGACTGGGATGATGAAGGTGGAGAAGGTCTGATGAAATCAAATTTTAGTTTTTTCTTATTTTTTGGAAACTAAATACAAATTAAGTAAAATATTATTCCAAAATTGTTGCATTAATTATTTTGTTTTGGAGCATATTTTTGAAATTTGACTATTATCAATCAGTTAATAGTGAGATCTTAATGACAGATTCCTGCATCTTGCTTTATCAGAATAGTTTGAATCCAATTACGAAGAATAATCTTTTTTTATCCATTCTTATTTGGTAATTCAGTTGGGTAGCATGCATGCCTCTCATTTGAGAGGTAGCTGGTTCTAGTCTTAGCAGAGGCAAAAAATTCCATTTTGTTTGTGAAGTTACTGAGTAAAAGTGGCGCAGTCCCAAATGGGGACAAATGGATTAAGCTTCTATGGCTTATCTTCCTTGCAACACAACCCCAAACTGTCAGAATTGTTGTTAAATCCAATAATGAGTCATTTTCTATATTCCTGACATATTCAGGCGCCAGACTGGCTGAAGATGATGAATATTATTATGCGGGTGTCGAAGATCCCAAAGTTGTCGTGACAACTTCCCGTAATCCTGGTTCAAGACTCAAACAGTTTGTAAAAGAATTGCGATTCTTATTTCCAAATGCTCAAAGAATTAATCGCGGAACTTACCTTTTTCATGTAAGATTATTAATTTCTTTCTAAAATATAGAGAAGAATGGAATTTTTGATCTTCTTCATTTCATTACCAAAAGAATATATTAGAATAATCGTAGAGTTTTAGTGATCCCTCCCTTGTTGGAAATTTCTTTCTTTTTAAATGTATAGTTGTATTTTAAAATTTAGGATTTAGTTCAGGCCTGTCTGGGTAACAATGTCACTGACATAGTCGTTGTGTCGGAGACACGAGGTGTGCCCGATGGTCTCATTATTAGTCACCTTCCGTTCGGTCCCACGGCTCACTTTACTCTCTACAATGTATTGATGCGGCATGATATGCCCGATGTGGGCAAAATGCCGCAAGAGTTTCCGCAGTTAATCTTTAATGGTCTCACTACAAGATTGGGTCAGCGTGTTAAGAATATCCTCAAATATTTGTTTCCAGTTCCGCGAGAAGAGAGTAAGCGACTGTGCACATTCATCGAGGAGAATGATATTGTTCGATTCAGGTAAACTTGCTTGTAAGCGTTTAATCGAATAATCTACGAATTATTATTAACAAATCTTGACATTTTTTATCCTTTCAGACAACATACCTTTAAATACAAAGAGAAAGAACTGGAGCTAAAGGAACATGGTCCCCGATTTGATATGAGATGTGAGTGTTTCCTGTAGCTGCTAATTTTTTTTTCACTTGATAAAGAGATTATAAAGGGCATGAAATATTACATTAATTAAAAAGAATTAAGTCTAACACAAGTTAGGGTTGATTGAACCTCAGAGACCTGAGAGGGGGGATAAGGTGATGTAATCTGTGATTGGGGTTGTTGTGGGCAGTTTTATAGATGAATTTTGAAAGAGAGCGCTGGCCGAATGATTAGTTAGAACGCTTGACCACCAATCCAGGGGTCGAGAGTTCGAATTCCGGCTAAGTACTCTCGGGAATGAAATATTGCATAGCGCTGTATAATGAACAAAAGAGAGAGTTATTATACACTATCTTGATATCTAAAAAAGCTTTATAGATATTAAAGCGATTGCTACATCCTTGCAGCGAGGTTTTCAATTGGTGTTTCGTCTGAGGTGTTGATTACTTAAGGACAAGTCTTTGGATACGGTCAATGTGTAGTGGAGTCTAATTCTAGAAATAAGAGTCCTTAGCAAAGCAGATAATCTTTGATAAGTAAACGTTTTAAACAACGAAGTGGGTATATGCAGGTGGATTCAATCCTCAAGCAGAGCTCGAATTGCGCGTGTATTTTAAAGTCATTTTGGCATTGGCGCATTGATTTGATATATGATTACTTTTCCGTTTTTAGTATACAAAATCTGGCGTGGTCCACTTAACGAATCTGATACAGCAGAGGTTGAATATGTACTCAGACCCTACTTGAACACTGCGAGAAAGAGAAAATTTTTGTCAGAATGAAATATTATGATTTAAATAATAAATGATCTGATATTTATCTTATTTATTAAGTAAATATTGCCTGAAATAACTTCTTACAACTTCCGTAAAGATGTGATCTGCATCAATTCATAAATATGCAGTTATGTATTAATCTTTTACATTCGAAATTTTTCAATTCCTGTATAAGACATGGACGACACGCCCGTTTCAGCGCATGATTCTCCACTATAGGGTACTACTCAAGTTCTTTGTTTATGCTACCCAAATTATGTGGGAATATATCTCGATGTTTGAAACTTTAGTTCGATTCAGTGTCTCTCGTCGAAACATTTCAATAAACGCTTGGAATTCCCTCGAGACGTGGGATAAATGCCAATGAATTGTATATACGTATACACAATCATACTTTTATACGTCGTTAAAGTGATGGTTAATGTGACCTTGAGTTGCTTAGCCACTAGGTAAACAAATCGTGATTATCGCTAAAATATGGCTATTTCAATGACTGAAATTTTCGACTTCTCAAGAGAAGACGCTAATTAGTTTATTTTCTGAGAGATAATGGCTGGTAAATGCTGTGCTGTCCTACTGGTAGCAAACAATATTTCTTTTAAGATAGTGTAATCTCTAGAGAGCGCTGGCCGAATGGTTAGAACGCTTGACCACCAGTCGAGAGTTCGAATCCCAGCGAAGTACTCTCGGGAAGAAAATATTGTATAGCGCTGTATAGAGATTACACTATCTTAAAAAAATAAAAAATATGCTTAATATCAATCTCTTAATTTTAAATCAAGAAACGATTTTGCAAAGCGCTGTGATCAAATATTTGATATACTTCGTTGGCATGGTTTAGCGTCCCTCAAGTATAGATTATGTTGAATGAAAATGGATTTTAGAAAATATTTGAAATTCAGAAAGTATGAAACTTATTACCTAACGATTTAATAAATTTGTAGAGACAAATTAGCTAACACATTTGAAATTTAGAAAGTGTCAACACACGACCATATTGTTAATTTTTATACAATATTACAGTATATTCATCTACCTAAAATTATCTTCTAGAGGTTAATAATAAGTTTGTAATTAGCCTGGAAAATCGTACATTTTTTCTCTATAACATAGAGTGTTAAATTTAACCTGTTACATGCTGGGATTCAGTGCTCAGGCATTTGGGAAATCACAAATATAAAGATCAATCAGCCTTTATCAGTCTAATCACCTTAAATCAAACATCACTTAGCTCAAAAATTATTGCCAGTACAATCATGAAAAAAATTTCTATGAGTAGAAAAATAGTTCATGACTAAAAATAGACTGTTAATAATTATTGTACAATAAGAGATCATACTTATATAATATATGCTATGTTTTTACAAAATTTTACAATATAGGATTATATGCATGATATTTTGCACAATGACTATTTAGTTTATAAAATGTGTCTGTTATATAATACAAAGGGACAAATCAAGTTTTTATCAAGAATATAATGAGGAGGGATTTTTTGTATTTATAAAGGATTTTTATTAATACAAGAGCATAACACATGCATATTACATTTTAAATCAGAACACTTTTAAATGAAAAATACATGAGCTTTTGTATTTTTTATGCTCAGAATTGTTTTATTATTTATTGTCAGCATAAAAAAATATTTTTCAAATAGTCTTATAGTTAAATATCAAATTAGATTGGAATTATTTTTATCTCATTAAAGCAAGCGCGGATCCAGGGGGTTGCAGGGGGGCAACCATACCCTATGAAAAATAAATAAGCATCCCAAAGAAATGGACTTTTGTGAAAAAATGAAAATATTTGACTATAAATTTAAATTATTGGGGTAATCGCACTCCCCCCTATGAAACATTTCTGGATCCGCGCTTGATTAAAGTAAAATATTATATTTATGCGCATATTAATTAGTACTATTATTCCAATTATTATGGAAAATTTTCTTTCATGACTATCAAACAAAGTTACACAAGAAAAGGAGTAAAACATATTGCATCACTATATGTTTATCACTTGAGTGTGAATAATTTGATAAATCCATTGATAAATTGATAGTATAATGATTGACTTACTATGGTTATTTCTGCAAATGAATTCATCTGTTAGGTATTGACTTCCTTTAAAAAATAGTTTTATTTTCTTTATTTCACATCATTCTTATATACACTCATGTTAATAGTTTCTATTAATTCTTTAAATAAGTTATTATTTGATATAAGATTACAATATCTATTAGATATAAGATTACAGTAGAAAAATAATTTAAATGAATGCTGACCTTATACATTTTTATTCCATATTTTATCTGACTAGTTAGTAGACTAATTAAAGTGGATCCAGGAAAATTTTAAAATTGTTGCTACAATTTCCACCTGTGGTGCAGCCTTTTTTTGAATTAAAAGACATACTTCATGAAAAGCTTTAAAATTTAGTGATTCAATTTCACTGATCTCTTTGACTTATATAATTAGCAATCCAGTAATTTTAGTAAGTTAAATAGTCACTGAATGGTTTCAATTACATTTATGTAAGTGCGAATTATTGAATGCTTATTTTCAATCAAAATATAAAACCGAGTTCAATTTTGTCAGCGATATCATTTTCACATTTAAGAATTGATGGTATTGAGAGAGTATATAGAAATCTAACTTTGAATGAGCCTGTTCATATGGATCGAGTTGTAAATGCGACTTTAGTCAAAGATTGATAACATATTATGCTGAAAGAAAAACAAATGTGTGAGGATTTTTCTCCACACAGTCTTTAACAAAATTCTTTATTATACACATACACATAAGCACATACAAATTAAGGTGTAGCTACGTATTATAAATAAAGTACACGCAAGGTGTAGAATCATACAGAGAAAATTGATAAGTGTATTTTAATTCAATTATTTCACGTCTTTTTATTATCTTTCTTAAATTCCATGTCAAAATGGTGACCTTTTTTCAATAACGTGTTATTTATTCATGTAATATCCATAGTGTTACCTTTTAATATAACTTTAATATCTGTACATCCGTAAGTATTAGGTACCTACACATTTAAATAATAGCGGTAGTTTTTCTCTGTAGGGAAATATATTTTGAAGCATCTTTCCTACAAAGGATTTAATATTTTGCCATTTTTCCTGATTACTTTAAATAGTATAGGAAATATTTTATCCTCCTGACATTATTTTATTTAATTTTTCCCAAGCTAGTTTATCAATTGAAATTTCACCCCAACACAAATGTTGATTATCACTTTTGGAAGTATACGCGTTGAGGGGGGGAGAGAAAATTAAGAAGATAACTTTGTATAATTGAGGTCAGTCCAGCCCAGTCCAGCCGTGCTTTGTTAATATTTCTCTCCCTCTGTCTCATAAACTATATCCAGCGTCATTTCGCTTGGCTCGCTTACCTAAATTTGTAAGTAGTATGTTGTAGTAAGGTATAAGAAATAATAATGGTGAATAGCTATAGTGTTGTATTCTCTTGCCGCTTTGAGTGGCAGCTATAAATGCTGCCTTAAGCATTCCTCATAGGATATGAGTTAATATCTTGCTTATTTGATTGGCTGATAGCAATAAAGTTTTCTTAAAATCTCAGTGAGGCAAGCTAAATTTATTTATTGTTTTGTAACCAGTATAATTTTAATCCTTGTGCCTCTAAGCGCCATATAAATAGCATTTCACTACTATGATTGCTTACAAGACGACGAATTAGGAAGCCTGAAACTTATTATTAATATTTTTATTGTTTCGCTCCCCGCGCTGAGAACTATTTTATAATATTAGCAAATCGCATATTAGTTGCTTGACTGAGCTAATCTTTATAATAATATTTTTTTCTATTTTTCAAGGTATGAACGACGTTTTATTTTGAATTCTAACAATTGAAAAAAATAATAATCAGACTTGAAGGAGAATAAATTTTATTTTTTCAACATGACCATGGAAATTCAACTCGACAGGCAAGCCTCTGAACAATTCTATTCTTGTAAATGCCGCTATCAAGAATCAATGTCCGATAGTCAGTTTTTGGCTGTTTTAATCGCCCACTTTGAGAAATGCTCGAAAACTCGAGAGACCTTCGACAAGGCGATGTGAGTTTTATCATTTATATAATGCTTTTAAATTATAATATTATTAGTCACAGTATAACTATTCGATTGAACCATTTGATTTGTTATTTTATTATCTTGTTATTTTAATGGTGAATGCCTAAATTTTAGGTAATATCTAAAAGTAAAAATAAATTAATTTAAAATTAAATTTTTAAATTAATATTGTTTACTTTGATACATTTATTTAATATTTATATTTCATCCTACCTAAAGTTTACAAAGCCTGCCTAAACTATTTATAATAAATTACCTAAAATATTTAAACGCATAGCGACGAAAGTTATGCATTTCTTTTTGTCCAATTAGTGTTTCAAACTCGAATATTGATGTTTATTTTATTGAACAGTGACATATATACATAGATAGTTATATATATATATATATACCTTTTTAAATCGCCAAAGGTTGAAGCGAAATAGAGATAGATATAGGAAATATAGGTAGGTACTATATAGATGGATCGTAACCTCTCTCTAAAATGGAAATTGATCTAAATAGTTGGTATATAGACAGGTGCGCTTCATGCTTAATGAATATATTTGTATACACATATTATGCTTATGATATATTGTGCCGCGCGACTAACATATTAGCATATGAAAAAAACACTCTTATATATAGTGACTTCGTATATATATATATATATTATATAGTAAATTAATACTAATACATACTATTACTTATTGCAAATTCACTTACTGCATGTTTTTGATACAGGCTATGAATTTGGTTCAACATTTTAATTTCATTAGTATAAAGGTGCGTGGTAACACATCCTTAGACATACACACATATACAGATACTACCTGCAACTACATAAATATTACCATAGTATAGTAAATATGATCGGTAAATATTTTGTCCAGCAGTGCGATATATTAATATGTATATCCAATACGCATAATATACATATACATACATATTATATTAGGCATTCATCTTAGCATAATGAAACAAAAAATTCGCCGCCACTAATGAAATTTGTTATTGCGTGTATAGTTAGCATTACATTCCAATTTAATATTATATAGTCTCTATACCTACACTAAATGTATAGAGAGATAGGCAAGCTGGATGGAAATAGGTATTTACTTATACAGTAGGTATTATATAGACACAACTTCACTACATATAAATCTACATTCATAAATTGTAAACACAGGAAAAGATACGTTTATTAAACGTGACATAATTTTATGATATTTATTCAACCATCGCAAAAAACATTTGAATTTTTATATATTTTCCTTAAAAAAATCAAGCATTAGTCATAAAAATAAATTCATTCAAAAATCATAGCGTTTGCCATATTTTGTTAAATTTATTATATAATAATTGAAACATAGAAATCAAAGATGAATAAACGACTGTGAGTGGTATATAAAAACCATAGATATTTACCCTAGTCTACAGCATTTTGTAAAACTAATATCGATGTATTTATTGTATAGCAATTGAAACATAGAAATCAAAGATGGAAAAGCGACTGTGAGTCAGTGGTCAGTGGAATATAAAATCCATAGATATTTATCTTAGTATATAGTCTCTATCTCTATGAGTATCATCTTTGAATCATATTTATCATAAATTACTAGGCTACAATTTTATTATATTCGTATAACATATAAAATTATTTCTAAATTTCAATTCGCGTAATCTTCATGATACCTACCTATTTTTAGGGGTGCAATTATGTGTGCATAGGTTTGTGTGTGTATATAGAGGTGGTAATCGTCAAACAATTGAAATATTTATTAATAAAAAAATTTTCACTCGCATAAATTTCAATGAGCCATTACAGTCATCTTCAAACTGCCTGTAAATCATAATTCGAAGCGATTCAATATACTTATGCTTATTAAACCTGTCTATTGACGTATGGAAATTATGTTCACATGCGTCTGCTGTATATACAGTCTATATGATTCAATGAATAAGAATACATGCGTGCTTAACCTATACCTACTACTTGCATTCAATCATTTACTTAAAATCCGTCAGGAGTTAGTTATATACGATTTGTTGTAGCATGTGCTCAAAATTAAATCTTGCCCTTAATGAAAATTACAATTATATATTTTTTCCCCAACTCCATATTTTCCCTAATTTCTCTGGCTTAAATCGTGTGACTTTACCTACCTATATAGATATTTTATTGAGCTCGCATAATAGAGATCTATATAGTGTAAATCTGTTATCATCTGCTTATTTTATTATTAAACATTTTTTCAAAATGACATTTTAATTATTGAACTGAATGTATAGTCAATTCGTCTCTCTCTCTCTCTCTCTCTCTCTCTGCCATGTGGATACTATACTATATTCTTATTAATATATATATATATATGTGTGTTTTGTGTAATGAAAATGAAACTCTAAGGAATTATATGAAAAGTGACTCTTATCGACAATACCTCATTGCTATTTCATATTTATATAATAATTCATAATTTTACTCTTCTTAAATTTCTTTTCTTCAACATATTAGGCTATATAGTAGCGCATGCATGCATAGAATATGCAATTGAATTTTAAAATAGCCAGGTGCATATATATGTGTATATATACTCATATCTACTATCATCTGTATATATATATTATGTATGTAGTAACTGCTTTATTCCCTGTGTCGTTTTCCCCCTGAGACTTATTACATTATATGCATTAAGAAATTCATTTTATTCCACTAAGACTCAATCTCTGATAAGAATTCTGAAAGAAAACCACATACACAATTAGAAGTATAGTATAGATATAAAGGCTACTAGTATACTACTGCTACTACAACTAGAGGCTACTTCTTATACTGCATATGCCTTATCTGCATCATATTTTCGTATACCTAAGCTCACAGCTATAACTCAAAGAAACTAATAATATATGTACGTGAGGGAGTCTATAATACATATAATAGATAGATATCTATTATATGTATTATATACGGTGCATTTTATGTTATCATTATTATATATAATTAAAATCTATTATTAATCTTAAGATTTTTAGAAATAGAGTTGAGTATGATAAGTATATTATACTCGTAATTATTACCTTTATATGTATAGTTTTGTTTTTAGTTTTAATTGTCAAACATTTGTTTGTTCCTCAGTTTTAAAATTTTAATAAATGGGAACAATTTTTTCGCAGTAATTAAGAAAAATGCCTTAATTACGTAGCTACATAATTATATGTAGTTGTATATTTAAAAATTCAAAACTGAGAATTTTACGACTGAAAAAGAAATATCTCTATATAGAATATAAAGATGCAGAGGTTAGATATAGTGCAATATACCTATACATTATATAGATAGAAGTCTTAATTTTCGTGTCTGTTAATGAAGTTTGCTTTCTTTCTATATATTGATAATATTTCTGACTGTTTGATTGATTGATTTGGTCTCCTAATGAGAGACCTCATTTGTTCAAAATATCAAAAAACTCTTTATGATAGTTCGATTAAAAACTTTTTTTGAATGCTAATTATATTCTATATATGAAAATACAATTTCGTGCAGTTATGGGTATTTTATTTTTCAATGGGAACTGCTAAGCTATTATAATATACTATCGAGATTATTAAAATTCGAGATTAAAATGCGAACATTTTATTTTCCCTAGATTGTATATTATCACATAATCATATCTATATAATAGCGACATTTTAAATATTATTATCCGCACTTGATATGAGATATGGGCGATTTATGTTTCCTTATCAGTATCTATAAGTATAGGCAGGTATATAAGAATGTTAATAGTGCTTTCAGTATATCACTATAATATCTGGAGTGGACTGTCGAGAGTGTCCATTATTTCATCATATAGGCGAAGCAACCGGGCTATCTCTCGATTATGTAATCATTATCAATAATTGAAATCTTAATCTGGCAGTGATGCTAGACATACCTACTGCTTGATTATATCATTGTATAATTATGTATTCGTTATACCGCTGCTGTGTGGACTCGATGTGTGTCCGTCCATTTCTCTCACCCCTTTCTCTCTCTCTCTCTCTCTTTATCTCTTCTCTGTAGTTTTGTAGAATCGATTGACCGTCCGTATAATGATGTGATGAGCATTTATAATATAGTAGGTAGTACGTAGTTATACTAGTTTGATGAAATATATAGACAGCTCACAATTCTCTTATCAGTATATAAATTCTGTATTATTATTTCATCAGAGCTGAGCAGGAAGTTAGTAGTATATGTGGGCCTATGGCCTATAAATTGTATATTGTGTAATATAGTGAATCTTGACATTATTGCCAAACTTTATTGATATCACGTCGGTGGTCGTGCGTTGCTCTCTTTGTCTTCGAGTCAATGTCTTATCACGCGATTTGTTTGAAATTCAATATTATCGAATTGCCCAATATACACACACATAGATATATGTACATAGGTATAACGCTACTCCTTTATGAAACATGTTAGACATATAGACATATGTTTATTAATGAATTCATTTAGATATACGGTTATATATACTATATAGAAATATTGTAGTTATAGGACAGTTTATATTCAAGGAAAATTTATTATTAAGAGTTTCAGTTGTGAAATCGCTTCGTGGGATTCATAATATATTGTTTGTTCTATAATACCAAATTGATAATTTATTCTCGTTCATTCATTGTCATTCAATTCTACAAATTAAGTATGTCTTGATTATTCAAAATGCTTGTCAGTTATTTGATTTGATTCTTTTAATAAAATATATGAATATATATTTATTGTGTATATAGCCAACATATCTTTCTTTATGTTACCTTTATGTATATCAATTTTCATTAAATGTGAAATATGAGGCATCCCTTAGTTTTAGAATGCATTTTCTGAATATGATAAGACATCCCTTCCTTATACTAAATACAATATATTTATATATGCATATGTATAATATTGTATTTTCTTATTTCATGGGTGCATTATTAGCAATTGTAGGCATTTTAATTTGGAATGATTTGAGTTTTGACATTTATTGACATTTATTATATATAGAAATGCTTTCCCGATGTCATCGTAGAATGTAGTTTTCTTTATAGACAGAGAGAGAAAGAGAAGAGAGAGAGAGAGAGAGAGAGATAGTTAGCAAGTTCTAAATTTAAATAAAAAGAGGTATATTATATTTGCAAGGCATTATAAGATGGGATTATAAGGGACGAATTGTTATTAGATTATTTTGGCATTCTATCCAATCCCAATCTACTAGATATTATACATATATGGACAGTATATGTAGATATATCCTCTATATACGATACCTATATGCTTCAGTTGTGTCTTGATGACGACTTCTGATTAAATTTAGTGAAAATAAAGTTATCTATAAGCGCATATATATTATATTCTTTAAAGACTTACTTAATAGTTATTTACACAGCATATAGCGGTCCAATTTGTTTAATGCATTTTATATGGTTAGGGCTGCTATAAGACTATATAACCATATAGATTCTGCATACGAAAGTGAATTTCTAGCATTATTGAATTACTGTCTTTTACGCCACTGTATATAGCCGATGCCATTATGTACCACCACTGAATAGTGTTGCTAAAAAAATCATTTTTATAGCATTTGTCGTCTTTTGACTTTCTCCTCGTGTCTATCGGTACAATATACCCTGCGCTATATATTCCACCCAATTTATATGAAAGAAATAATTAGATGGATGTCATATTCAATAATAGTTTGCAGAAATTAAATTGTCCCTTTTTTTCTTTATAATTCTACATTGTTAATCAGCTCTTCCATCTCGGTGCTGCTATGTCGTTTTATTTTATTTTATTCGGAGAATAGCAATTTTTGACATTATTTCGCGAATTTCTGGGCATAAATATTTCTGTCGGCATTCATTACATACCATATATATATATATATGGTATGTAATGAATGTACCTGCCTTTATATTGTATTCTGTCTGTGTACAGAGAGATAAATAGACCGCCTCCCAGGATGCTCAAAATCACTGCCTACGGAAATCTTAATGAACTTCCATGATGTGAATTTAATGCATTATTTGCAGTTTCCTAAATTATCACCATTTTATTGTGTACCTATCTGTTATATAAATCTGTGCTTCTGCGGTAGGACGACCCTGATTGCTCTCGTTCAATAAAATAATTCAAATTTTCAATTAACCGGATGATGACCACTCTGAAAATTTGGACTGGAAATTTCCTGTGTCCAGAGAATTTATTCATTTCTATAATATTATCCGCCGAATATTCCGGAAACTCTAATTGTTCACATATATCTGTATGCAATTTGGTGTATATACATACATACATACATACATATGTGGTTCGGAGTTTACTGAATTGAAGACTGACCAAAGATATATCATTTTATATAGCCTATTATATCTTTCTTTATGATGCGATGAGTGGTCAAACGCATCGAATAATACCAAATAATTTCTATATAGACATTTACATACCACATACATACCATATTTGTATATTTTTACCCATTCTTCTCGTGTATATTTCTATGGGGTTATACTTTGCGGTTCTTTTTCCCATTCTTCTCGTGTATATTTCTATGGGGTTATACTTTGCTGTTCTTATTTCCCATTCTTCTCGTGTATATTTCTATGGGGTTATACTTTTCTGTTCTTATTTCCCATTCTTCTCGTGTATATTTCTATGGGGTTATACTTTGCTGTTCTTTTTCCCATTCTTCTCGTGTATATTTCTATGG
>JAYMFX010022230.1:20464-45230 GCA_036784945.1 Monocelis spectator
AATCAGTGCTTAGTATTGCTATTGTCTGTCAGCCATTTGTTATCAACCAATCAGTGCTTAGTATTGCTATTGTCTGTCAGCCATTTGTTATCAACCAATCAGTGCTTAGTATTGCTATTGTCTGTGAGCCATTTGTTCTCGAGTAATCAGTGCTTAGTGTGTTTTTCTACCTGTTAAAATCGATAAATTTTCTTGATCTGGGCAACTCGATTCAAACTAAGCGTTCTCAAATACTCATATATTTAGTCGCAATACAAATCTTTAATCCAAGACAGGTTTCCAAATAAAATAATTCTGATTTATGTGAATACTTTAAATTTTTCATAACACTAAACATTATTAGGTAAAATAATTGTATGTCAGTCACTTACTTGGATTCTCGATGAGAACTTTCAGCATGGTTTTATTTATTTTATTTATTTTATCTTTAACTATCATTAATCTGTGTATTATTCTCATTGGATTGACTTTTTAATTGCTTTATAAACGCAATAAAAATCCTATTATTATAAGCATCTATATAGGTCACTATAGTCTATGGTCGTACACTTAAGTGAAAACTATGCATGGCTAATAGTCGTATTTTATTGCGATTAATAAAGAGCTATGGGAAATGAATATAGCTGCATATTATCAAGACCTCGATTATTCATTTGTTTGTTTAGTCCAGTTGATGAGTTATTTATTGAGTTTTCTTTATTGAGCCAGCTGTTATTGCTTTTAATTAGGTAGGGAGGGGTATAGGGGATGACTGGGGATGACCAAGGACTTTCTCTCACTCTCTCTCTCTCTCTAATTTGCATCTTAATATTCGTGACTCTACTTATTGTTACTGAAATACAATGCAATACAATAACATACAATTATTGACTCTGTATATCTATCGAGCTATGCTATGCTATTAGTAATTGAATAATGACCTGGGGATATTTAATGTCTCCGTTTTTCTTTCTTTGTTTCTTGAACACACTGGGGCTATGCTATTCTTATTCTTATTCTTATCATTATTATGTCCCGCCTCTGTCCATCTTATAGCAATCGAATCCTCATTATTTCCTTTCTGCTCGAATTATCTTCACTTCTCTGCCAACTCGAAATGCGAGTACGTACGTATAGGTTAGGTTATATTATTTCCTTATAGCCATGCTTGTGTGTGAGTGTGTTTTGCGCGCGCCTGTCTCCCAGATAACCTTTAATTTTCATACAATCGCTGTGGCTATATATCATATTATACTAACTGCTAGACTCCCACATTCTACTCGAGACAATTCCCGCCTATTATTATGTGTATATGGGTAGGTATTATTGAGCCAGAGGCGATTTATTAAATATTAAGCGACTCAAAAAGTTTCTCACCCTTTCTTCTTCTTCTTCTTCTTGTTATTTCATCATCTGTATAGTTTCCATCCATAATAGTTATTAGTGTTGTGCCTGTGTTGTCCAGTCATCATATTCTATAATGCTTATGTCATCAGCACGTCTATAGGCAGGGCAGATGTTCTTCTGAAGAACAAGGCACTTGGACTGATTTATTCATAAAGGCTATTTATTTATATTATGGCATCACCATCATGATATAGCCGCGCCGCCTTTCATATATCATTACTTCTTCTCGAGTCCATTTCATTTTGATTTTCAATGAATGAACGAATATTAATATAGTCATTTGAATAATAGAAAATTATTCTCTATCATTTGCCTATCTGGAGAATTGATTGTTTTATTTTTATTACTTCTATATCATAATTTCAGTTTGCTGTCCCGCAGTCCCTCCATCTTCTCCATCCCCCCTCCCCTCCCCCTCCTTATCTCTTTATTTAGTTGAATAGAATGGTCAGTTTGAGTTTCTCTCTCTTATATACTTAGCCGGTTATGTTTAGTGTTGTTGTGTGTCTGTGTTTTGGGTGTGTGTTTGTGGACTTAGCAGCATACATAGCTCTTATTCGCAATTCTGACAAGCTAATTAGTTTTAATTTGACATTGAGTAAACTATTAATAGAGTTTTATTTATTAACACGATAGCCTCCGGAGAGTAGGTATAGAGAGACTAAATTGAATTTAGAAATTTTCATATTCCTGAATATATAGAAGAGATAAGCATTAGGAGAGATAATTACTTATAGGATAATGTGATATTTATGTATAATATTGAAGGTACTAAATAATATATGTGTGAATATGCATAATCAATTATTCGAAAATATTGTGCTTTCATCATTCAAATTCTAATTGATCTAATTGATCTGTAGGCCACCAGGAATGGACGAAAACGACTATATACTAACTGTGATAATTTGTAAGCACAAAATCCTATACTGAATAGAGATATCACTCGCCCACAATATATCTTGTAATTTCGCTTTCTTTGTTTCCCTTTCGTGGTAGGCACAAAAGTATACAGAGTCGCTACGCTACACCTGTCTACCACAATGCTTTCAATTAGAAGGAGAGTCTTTGATTTCATTGGGTGATTAGCATCTAATACTGATTACAGCCATGCGCTGCCTTCTTATCAAAGCAAAGCGCGAGTGAGTTAGTGAATGATCTCTCTCTTTCTCTCTACATGTAACTGGAACTTTTGAGAGTATATCTAGGGATGAGGGAAATTCAGTTGTCTCATGTTGCTGTGGCTTTTTAGCTTCTTTCATAATATGATAATGTGATCCTTATACACACCTATAAATACTCATATTTTAATAACGGAAACGACTCTATAAAATATTATTATAACATTGTATAACATTGATGATATAAGGAAGAAGGCATTGAAGTTTTAAAGGAATTCTCTCAATCATAATATTTTAAATTAAAGCCCAGCTTTAATTTAAAATAACAAAGCATTCTTCTTTTCTTCTTCTTTTTGCATAAAAAGGGGGGATATTCTTCACTGAGTCATAATATATCGCTATATAGCTGTGAAATGAATATTCCTATTTCTCAGTGAGTTGTGTTGTGTTGTGTATAGTGGTCAGCATCTTTTATTAAATCTTGAGTGAAACGCAATATATTATACTAATTAAAAACTTGGCTTTATTTGTCGAGGCATTATTTTCGTCGATTATGTTGACATAGGTTCGCATCCAGCTTATACAACAGTTTCAGACTACTCGACCGACCCCTCTCTCTTCTCAGCTAACAGAGTAAACATTAATTTTGTACAGTAGGATTTTGTGTAGTTTTCATAAGTAAAAGTCAAATATTATATTTTACTTATTGAAGAGTTAGTCAAATATTAATCACAAATATTCTATTTTACGATATGCTGCGAGAGAAACATCGCCTAAAACTCTCTCGATAGCTAGCTATAGCTATAGTGGGTAATATTAGTTTTTGTCTGCGGGGTGTGCTGAAGGCTGAAGGGAAATTTCCGATTTTCCCGAAAAGCTGTGCTGATGATGTGCGCTTATAAATATAGGCAGATATACACACCACTATCGGGATGTGATTGAAGTGCTCGCAGACACCTCACACCTATATAATGGTCATTGCGCTTTATATAGTAGTAGTAGTAGAGTTCTATCTAACCCTAACCTTAACAATATGGCAAGAGGTATTGTAGCAATATAGCTGTATATAGAGAATATTGTGCAGTTGTTTGATGTTTTTATTTATAATTATTTATACTGTGATGTGTTTGAAACTTTACACTCACTCTGTTATTGTTTGCTGACATTCACATGTTGTCACAAAGTGCCAAAACTGACCCCCACAACAAACTCAACTCAACTCAACTCAACTCAACTCATGCATATATGCATGAATGTATGTATGTATGATGTCTATAGGCTCTGTTGTCCTCCTGTTATTTCAGTCATCTGTATTTTAAGCCGAGCAAAATGATTCTATTATATATTTATTGAAAGTTCTCCATATGTATATACATATACTTGATATATACGCGCGTATGATGTATCCTCGCTATTAGAACAAACTTTAAAACACTTTTGCTTGAGTTTGCCTCTTTTTCTTCCATCTAATGTGTATGTACGTATGTTCTCATATATCGTAGCCTAAGCCTTGATTATATTTGTGAAGTTTGTTATTATAAGAAGGGACTGTCCAACACCCAGACATACAATAACACTACATAGAACACTATGAAAGCAAATCCTATGACATTATTAACTCAATGTTTATAAACTTACTTACATACAACACATCATCTTCATACTATATATAAGTGGAGGGGAAAATTTTATTATA
Source organism: Monocelis spectator (assembly GCA_036784945.1). Lineage (NCBI taxonomy): Eukaryota > Metazoa > Platyhelminthes > Proseriata > Monocelididae > Monocelis > Monocelis spectator. Next base: position 24,668 of record JAYMFX010022230.1, read on the forward strand.
CGTGACTTTCTTAGATACCCCATATATCTTAATACTTTACAATTGAAATCTGAGTTAAGAGATTTAGTTGCTATGCTGAAATATATTATATTATGCAATATACTCGCCGAAAGAGAACTCACATAAGAGTGAACTCTCATTGCAGAGAACTCACATAAGAGTGAACTCTCATTACAGAGAACTCACAAGAGTGAACTCACATTACAGAGAACTCACAAGAGTGAACTCACATTACAGAGAACTCACATAAGAGTGAACTCTCATTACAGAGAACTCACATAAGAGTGAACTAACTTATTTGGAATAGATATCGAGCAATTTAAGGTGTTTGAGGCTATAAGGTGTTTATTCCAATGGGCTCAAAATTCCTTTGTTCTGTCGCGTGCTTATGCAACATTCCCAGATGTTGTCCACTAACTACCCCTTCCTATACATACTATAGATTTGAATTGTGCAATTAATTTGAAATTTCGACATTGCCTCGAATTTCATTTTTTTGTAATTATAGATAAATGTGCATTTGTTTGTTTGCTATTAACACTTGAATTAATATTCGAATGGTCTGCCATAATAGCATATGCATAGATATTGGAATTTATTTTAGGCTTATGTAGTTGTGTTGTGTATGTATCCCTTCTGTGTGATAAATTTAGCCTCCAGGTTGAACGGATAAGTCTTGTCTAATCTTTAATAAATGTAATGGCTAACTATACGCATATATAAGAGATTGTCATTGTGAACATTTCTGAATGTTTTATGAATTCGCGCAGTTTTGCTGAAATTTTAATATATAAGAGTGAATTGTAAATATACGAAAACAACTTAATGTATATATAGGTATATATGAACTTACGATATTTTAGGGATAAAGATTTTTTTATTTATTACACCCATATATAGCTGAAATAAATATTGCAATCTGTTATTTCATTTAAGAAAATTGAGTAATCCTGAAATAAGTAGGATTTAGTGGGAGCTGGCGAATATCGCTTCATTCCGTAAGTGTTTTACTAAAATTAAAATTGCCCACGGCTTATGGTTTAAATTATTTATTTTCAGTTTCATATATGTACATACATATATCTATACTGAGAATTTATTTATTTTTCCTTATATTATCGGGGAAAACTTTTCTCGAGTGGTGGAGATACCATAATCATTATAGAGATATTCAGCTCTAGATTGAACAGATTGTGATAAGATTGTATATTATAGACATACCTATAAAGTCTATTTATACTTATAGAATATTCATTACACCATATTATGCGGAAATTCTTCCACTGTGATTTATCGACTTCATTCGAGTCTTAATCTTTAACCTCTGTATGCATTGTTAAATTCATATGCTGGTAATTATACAGTAAATTAATTGAAGCGTGAAATTGATAAATATAGATGTCAGCCAGCCTAATTTCTCAAATCAAATTATAAAACCAAAAGATTTATAAGATCAAAATCTATATTATTAATATGTTGTCTAAGATATTCTTAAGTTGAAATATCTTTTGTCCTCATTCCGTGTATAGTAAATGATTTAAAATATTTGTAGGTATTTCGTTTCAACTAAATTATACTTTGTAGTATAATTTTTATTCAAGAATAGAGATAATATCTTACTGCAGTCAATACTTTTAATTAAAACGCATCAGGAATACTTTAATTTCATTGGCTGATATTTTTAGCTCTGAGTCAGTCATAAAGCCAACCAGATAGCGATACATTTAGAAACCCATAGATATTGGAGTCTGAAGTCTTACAGTTTATAGACTGAATTGCTATCCAATATACTACACACAAATTGGAATGCAGTTTTCGGTGACGAATCCCTATCAATTAATAAATGCTCTCATATATACATTAGATTACAAGATTGGATCATGAAGGGGTGTTATGATTCTCTGTGTGTGTATCCATGTATACTAATATGGATTTGCTTATTCACCCAAGATGTGTAGGTATTGAGATGGTATTGAGTGAGTGTTAGGATTTCTTTATTAATGAAGACAAGCTGGATAAATTATGAGTAATTAGGTATCAAATTTAATTGATTGTGTTTATATTCGAGCTCGTTATCTAATGGTATAAATATTTAGGTTCATCAATTGCTGTTTGACACATCTCTAATTAGGCGGGAGGCCTATAATGAACCGCGATCTGTCCGCTTAATTTATGCACAATTATCTCCATATACAAATATGCGCCACGTTACCAATTGCGTATTAAAAAGGCGCAATACTACAGTTTATGTAAATCTATATGTATATAAATATATGGCACTAAGAGACTTGCTTATATATTATACATATAGAGAGAGATCGGTGCAATTATTGTGGAATATAATTAAAGATAATTATTCCCGATCATTTGTATAAACATGCTCTTCAATATAATTAATCTATACACACATAGATTCGAGAGATTAATTATTAAACAAAAACAATTCCTTTAGTAATTCGCTTGAAAATCAAATTTTAACTTCATCTATATACCAATAATATTGACAAGTCGATATCAACTATCCAAAAATATGTTTGTCAGCTTTTTGTTTAGCTCATATTTATGCAGTAAACTTTTGACAATGACAGAAGACACTGGAATTGCACTTATTAGTAAGTGTCATTTTCAATAAGAGTTATCTATAATACGGGTGATCTTTAGTAAGACTGTTTGCCCGTTTCTCGTCAAGTGAAAAATTAGATTTTTTTATGTAGTACTGATTGTATCGAATGAAGAAAATGATTGTATAGATTATTATAAATTGTACACTTTGCTAGACATTTAGGGGGACATTTTAGGTAATCGGAATTTGATTGGATCTCTTATTTCGTGATCTCTTGTCGTGCTTGCTATATCCTATATACCATTTAGTATTCTATATAGTGTTCACTTTTTCAACAATATTCCTGTAAGTATTGATGCAAAGGTAATTTTTTAATCGTTAACTTTTATCTTTGTTAAATTGAAGTTTTACGAAAATAATATGCGCGTGGTTCCTCCTCTATATAAGGAAGGAACTGAATGCATTCTCTTTAATGAATTTTTTGTGTTTTATCTGACAATGTTTAACAACAGCATTCCTTCGATAAAACTAAACTGATCGGAAGCTGTTTAGGTTTGCTTTAGAAAAACAACAAAAATAACATCCAAATATTTGCGAATCTTTGATTAAGTCAATTTTAATCTGTGCTATTGAATTGTAACTACTATAAAATGAATCGACTTTATGCATTAGCTCTCTCTATATAAGTATATGCTTCGCTTAATTTTCTTTCTGTTTTTAAATTCAATCTGACAATTTTTACGATTCAGTTGAATAACATGAAATTTTCTGTGAATCAATGGACGACTAATGCTTCTTGGCCAATTCAAATAATACTTAATACGTGTTGTTATACACTCGATTAAATTATAGAGTAACAATTTCTGATAAAAAAAAACAAAAAACAAATTTCGAATATCTTCAGTGGTAGAGTTTCGATTTCCAGATAATAAATAAGTTTCAATTTAGATTTTTTTATAATCACAATATATACCATTTGAAATATCACATTATGAGAAAATGATTTTAAATGATTTTTTTATAGAGAGAAATGAATAAAATGTCATTAGTAATTATAAGTTTTAAAATAGTGTATTCGTCATTGAGCAGTAGTCAACTATCTTTCAATCTATTCATCCCCACCCCTGTCTGTCTATATAATTTAAAACGTATCGCTCGATGGCTAACAAAGCGAATTAAAGTGGCAGATGTTGTATAGTTTAGAATTCGATAAAGAATTACAGTCGACTATCTCTTTTACTCTCTCTGTAATGATAGAGTGAGTGGACACTACAATGACTATGCAACTAAGCTTAACGGTAAGTCCATCCCTTTTTAAAAAAAAATAGTATTTAGTTATATAGAAGGCGAGTTGATTTGCGCTGGATATATTATTATGAGCTTTTCTAATAAACAATGGACGCCTGACTACGATTACGAAATCAAATTGAATTTCGCTTCGACGATTAAGTTATCGAACAAAGGTTTTCACTGAGAGGCTGTTGAATACGAATTTTGCAATATAAGCTGACATTTTAAAAGTTTCTTTATATTGAATTTTGTGAAAGCTTTCTTTTATAATAATATAATAATAAGTAGTTTTATATCTAAATACCTATATATAGTGTACCTTAAAAATTCAAAATTTTTAGTAATCTGCTATGAATGAGTTTTTCAATCTTTAATAGCAACATATTTGAGTAGAGAGGATATTTAATAAGTGTTGTGAATTAAATTTCTTTTTAAATGACTAAATTTAATATAAGAGGCAAGAAAAATGCGTTTTATCGTTAAATTGAAAACTCTAAATTAGATAATAGCCCCCCAAATTGGTCCACTTCACTCTTCCATAGAATCCATCAGTCATTATATTATTAGCCCCACACAACAACACCGGTAGCATGCCCATGCCTTAAATGCCCTGCTATATATACATACGTATATGTACGTAGAGTATATATACTTTTACACACTTTTAACAAACAAAAAATTCTATATTGAAATAAAATTGGAATTTCAACTTGAGCTTTGTAACTATGTGTAAGTATAGCAGGCTTATAACTATATAACCATATTTTATTCTTAACTTTTACTAGCCAGAAGAAAAGCTCTTTTTTTGTTAAAGTGGATTAATAATTGCTTGCTACATATTTCCTGTACTGACGAAGAGCTAAGTGTTTAAAGGGAAGTGTTGTGTCGTCCATTCCTTTTTTAATCTCTGTAGAGAAAAATGGGCCAACTATTGAGAGTTGAAGTGGGACTAATTCTTCATTTTGTCAATAATCATATATATTGCATATGTATGTATGTATGTATGTATGCAGAATAACTTTTCTTCATACTCTTAACAAATAATTACTTACTTCTTTCTCTTTTTATATACCTATATCTATCTATAGGAAATTTAGAATGAACCAAAATATTATCTATACCTACCATAGAGATGTAATGAATACAAGGTGATCTGAGTGGTGATCTATATAGAGTGCTCATCTGATTCTCAATGAGGGGACAATTAGAAACAGGACAGCTGCAGGCAGGCAGGCGAGTTTCATTCGTGATTAGAAGTCAGCCATTACTTCTTAGCGAATCACAATTGACTATTCGTCGATTTGCCTGCAGAATTTGATTTTCAACTTCTCTCCACAATCTCATTTAGACTACAACTCGATATTCACTTATAATAAATGGATTACATCAGAAATTTATGAGCATTAATGAATCAATATATATCTGATAGTAGGTAACAATCGCTTTGTAATTGGCTGGTTTGAATTAATTCTAAAAATAGCTCAAATACAGAAATGAATTTCTGTGGCAGTTAGGACCGTATAACCATAGATATCGGATGCCGCCGCCTTTTGTGCTCATTTATCTTATCTAGAGTAGACAGCAATATTTAAATTTCATTGATTGCAGATGACCACTATGGTGTAGTACCAAATGGACCTGTATCCATACCCTACCGTCTACAACTCCATATAGCGTCATTGTAAAATTAATAACTTAAAATATTCCTAATTCCAAAACGCGTGAACGGATTTTAATAATTCTTTCACTAATAGGAAATGCAAAAAGAGCGCTTTCTAAAATTATAGAAATGAAATTGAAAATGGAATGTTGTTTTGAATAAAGCAAATTCTTTTTTTTCCAAAAATTAAATAATTTTCAGAACAATTTTATCAAAAACAATAATTGGATATCAAGTGTAGGACTATATATAATGTTATTCATTCTAAATAAGAGATAGTATCCAATCTCCAGCTTGTGTCATTTATCTAAGTATAATAGTATAATAAATAATATACATATATTGGTACATATAGCAATTCATATGTAGATAGCACGGATTATATTCATATTGATATAGTTTTTATAATTTGCTGTTCAGCTTATTCATCTACACTGAACGACAAACTGAGAGATGGATGTCATGATTATTATTATAGTAATCTTTATCTATATCACATTATGTATTAGATTTGTGACATGTAGTTATAATACTTATCGATTCCTCATGTTAATATTGTATTGAAATATCTCTTATATGTAGGTATGCCTGATCGTTTTATCTTCTCTTAATTTTTATTTTTCATTAAATTTGTGTGTGTGAATCGAATAAGATATTTTGGTGTCAGCCTTTTTGGTGTGTCAGCTGGATGCGGTCATTCACTTTCTCTCAACTTAAATATCCATCCACCCATTATTCTATTCTATATTGATATTAAAAGTCAATGACGTGTCGTTTTGTTTTGAAATATCTTTTTAATATTTTACTATATAGTTTTATATCAAAGAAAATTGCTTTCCTTATATTTTCATTGATTCCATCTTTCATTTCTTCTGATAATTCGAAGCATTATTGTCTCGAAAGTAAATTGGCCTTTTTCACTTTTATTTCTAAAGTCTTATTATTTAAAATGCGAAATGCCCAATACTATAGACTATAGTTATCAATTTTCTTCATGCGATGTTATTCGAAGCAATTCTTACCAGCAGGGAGGAGTATTGTGGAGGGGGGGGGTCTCACTGCTGCAAGAAGCGGCGGTATAGTTTTTGATGAGACAGACGCGCTATATCAATGTAGGGTGGGTATATCATGACTGTGTAGCGTCCATTCAGTTATTTGCAGCTAAATATTATCAACATCATAATATTCTATACTCATTTTTAATATACCTACTGAACGATTTCTCTACAATGAAGGCGGAGAACGGCGATAGTTTTACTTTCAATTTATTAATAAAAGATTGTAATATCTGCCGCTAGCGCCATATATCTACAGCGAGTAGAGTATAGTATACCTAGTAGGTTTAGTATGATAGTTGAGCTGGGAGAGTTCCCGATAGGAAAGTGTGAGTAGTACTCAAGTCCATCATTTTTCAATAAATATTGAAACACAGTCATTCTTCTTTCTCTCCCCTCGCTGACTGACTCGCTTTATTTCTTTGTCAGTTAAATATCAAAGTAGTAGTAGTAGTAGTATAACGTATAGTACCAGAGGATAGCTCCACTGAGCGAGTCCAACCCCTTTTTCTATTGAAATTGATAGAATAAATTATGTCTATGGGAAAATGCTGAAGTCAAACCTGGAGTGGACATTGATACCCTACTCGCCTACCTAAACATTTAAAGCCTTAACAGCTATACTATATCATATAGGTAAACAAAACAGTGCTTTAAGAAAATACTGGCTTAGTAGTATTAGTAAGTAGTAGATATCAATGGGGATAGATGTGCGGGGAGACAAGTCCATAGAGGACGAGTCACAATTTTAATTATTCTTTGTTAGAAGGACGCTATTATAGAGTCACTCGTATATACATATTATAGTCTATGTTATAGGCGAGGTTTTATTTTTACATTGTATTGTTTAGTCCGAGTCATTTTATTTCTCTCTATAACTATACTACTAGATATACAGTTGACCAATACCTTGTTTTGTCTTGTTGAGGCTATTCTGCAGTGTGTGTGTGTGTGTGTCTGAGGGATAGAAGTTCTCTCGCATGATTTAATCGGCGTATCCAGCTACATAATGCATCATTTATTATTTGGGGAAAACTAAATTATATTCTGCCACAGAACAGTATGACTAATAGGAGGAGAGTCTGAACCTCGGACTGTATCATTCTACTTGTGTATAGTAACTTCCTTTGGCTTTGGCATCTATATTTCCTGATTAAATATTTAGGATATTTTATAATATAATAAGTTATAGATAGTGAATCTTTTATTTTAATCAGTTAAATATAGACAGTCGTCTAATAATAGGATAATATGTGGATATAAGTTATTTACATCACATATCTTTTTCAAAATATTTCTAGAAATGAGTTTAACATTTGGCATTTTATGAAATATACTGAAATTTCAGAATTTGTGGGAAAATTTAACTATATACATAATATTCTCTGAAAATAATAATGACAATATCATAGCCAAGAAATTAAGAAGAGCTGGAAACTCAAGACAGCTAAAGTCATACATACTGGTCATACTTGGAACAACCCTAAAGAAGCTAAGAAAATGGGTTGAAGCGCTAAAAATATACATCTCAGTAATAGGACTCATATACAGAAGGTTAGGATCAGCAAGAATCTTGAGAAAGTTGATGGACCTATCGACAGGCGTATAACTAACTGATCAATGAATATCCAACAGTTTCTGGCATCGAGTGATTGGAAGACACAACCGACGGAGCACCATGTCGAAATGAAACTTTGGCAATGCTCGCAGGGACAGAATACAGTTGGTATAAGACACGATCAAATTGGTAACATTGTCCCACTCGAGTCTCTGCATGAAACTAGAACCTCCAGTATTATTTATTAAAAAAGATTACCACATATCTTTTCCATAATATTTAGTAAATAAATAAATAAATATACATATACACATTCGAAATAAAAAAAATGTCTTGAAGAGCATTGCGGTCATAATTTATTCATTTTTGTCGTAGATTTTTGGTCCCCATAGCGTTATGAAATAGCTGCTCAATCTATAACATAGTTTTATTACTGAAATTTTATTTGGATTGAGCAGCATTATATTGTGTGGTTGTGTGTGTCCCTCCTCTATAGAAATGCGAATACAATTATATATTTAGTGGAGCCTATATGTATAGGTATATATACCTATTTAGTTGTGTATTGCATTGTGGGCAGTGCAGTATATATTCTGCCTTTTTCTGAATTAATAATGCATAATGTGGATATTCGGACTCTACTGCTGAGAGATGCAGTCGTCTTTCTTTTTAATGACATTAATAGCTTTTTGCTCGAATGATTTTATGATTCCGGGCATCATTATACTCTTTTAATATAGGGATGACAGATGTAATTTTTCTAATTCAATATCATGCTGGATGGCCAGTGCCTATATAGTTGCTGGATGTGTATCGACTTAATTTATCTTTAATTAATTCATCAGTATAGTTTTAAAACATCTTTTTCTAAATTATTTCTTATTATATGGATTCTTCTGTGTATCTATATCATACAGGAAGTTTCAATTTTCTCTTTAGAATTTTTATATCAAATTTATCTGATATGACTTTAAATTTTTAAATCTTATCTTTTAATGTTCTACATAGATTTGTATATATATATATATATATAGGATGAGTATGGATTTGTTCCTTGTTTATGGTTATGGGGCCTGAATCATCATCATCAATTTCTCCACTCAATTTCTCCTCACACATAATACATTTAAGCATCCTAATTTACGCAACATTAAGCCTTGTGAATTGAGCATAAATGCTAAAATATTTATGTAACACTGATAGTTAATGATAAATTTCATAGCACGATATTGCTATGTCATGTCTGGTAAGTGTTTATGCCTTTGCTTCGCGTGATGGGACAATTTAAACAATTTTAAACAGTGCACACTGCTAATACACCTATATATACTCTACTCTACTCTACTCTACTCTATGCAGAAAAGTTTTTAAAATGTTTTTAAAATTTTATATATTATATATGAAATGAATTCTTTCAACCAAAAACTTATTTCTTCAAAACAAAATTATATTAGGTATATAGCACACACATTTGTCTTATAGAAAAACATCTTCCCTAAATAATTGTTTGCTTTTATTAAACTAAAGATATTTACTTTTGATTTAGTGATTATTAAGTATATTCTATTGAGTTGTACAATATACCTGGGTATGATCAGGTTTTTTTATGTATAGGTATCTATACCTGCAGATGGCATCTATTCTACTATATAAGTTGAAACTTGCTATTTTGGCTTTTTAATTTAAGTATTAGGATGTGAAAATAGGAGGATTTTTTGTTTGTTTGTTAGGGAAATATTTTTTTTATTAATTTTCCTCTCACTTGAAATATAGATATAGATATGCATAGTAGACACTCTACTATCTTAGTGTATACATGATTTGCAATGCACATCTGTTTATTATCAAATTTAATAAGCAATCGCTTATGTAAATATTGGATTTGATCTTGCTATCCATATACGATATCAATGATATTATGATGATGAACCTGTTAAATGTCAGCGATAGTGTTGCTACATAACGCATCTACTATATATATAGTATTATCGTTATATCACTCGCGCATCAAAATCAAACACCTAGTAATTAAAAGGTAAGGACATAAATACATTCATATACATACTACACATAATGCATATATACATGTATGAATGTATACATTATAGATGGGCATTTTAAATGAATTTTATAGCATTTTATCAGTTGATATGATAATATATACTGATATACTGATACATTTATAGTTACATACCTTGCTGTTTAAAGATTTCCTTTTCAATTGATCTGTATATATATGTATAGATAGCTATGTATTCATGGTGTATGGTGTATTTAGCTTGGTTGCCCAATACTAGGTAGTATTTAATAAGAAAGTTTAACTCCCTGTATGCAGTTGTGATAAATTATGCAAATAATTATAATATCACTAGACACCCGGAATCTTCACTAATTTACCGATTAAAAGGGATTGTTTTGCACCTTTCCATTTGAACTCAGCATGACCCATCCAATTTATGATTTGTAAGGGAGATAAGAGCCGATATCCCATCACATAGAGAGACCCTAAAATCTAATAAATGTGTATAGTATTGGGATATATTTATATCTTGCTTGTGTCTACTTATTCGCATAAACAATTTCACATATGATTTAAAATTCACACTATATACATACATATATGTAATTATATTCAAAAACGATCGTTTACAAAAATTGGCTGTACTATTGGAAAAATAGGGTGCCTACTTTGGTTCGAGTATATATTTCATGCATATAGAGATATATATGTAGTACGAGTTGGCTTTAACACGAACTGGAAAAGGTCTTGGATCCAGAATTTCTAATAATTTCCTATATAATTGGCCAATGGAATCGCTCGATCAATCAACTCCTCGATCCAAAGCCTATGTATGCTCTATGCATAAACTACTCGAACCATAACAGATGCCAATAGAAGTTAAACAGTAAAATGATCTATATAACTAAAGCTACAGTTAGGGAAATTTCAGATATTTTTATATTTGAATAATCTATAAAAATATTTTTGAAAACTTTATTTACCTATATCTATATAAATAAAAAACATTAAATTGGCATACAGTACTATAATATTTTCACATCGGGTAAAAATGATATACTATTTTCGAGACAGGCATTCCTCTCTCTTTCTATATAGAGTTTCATGCGTATGTTCACAACATTTAGGCGGCCATGCAGATATCCCAGTAGCAGGCCTTATTATGATGGACAGAAGTGTGACAGTTGTCTCCTTTAATTTACTTCCAATAATGATTTCACATTATAGGCAACATTTGATATCACTACACTGTATACATTATAAAGTTAACTATATATATATGTATGTCCTCTGACCAAAAATGACATTGTCCTGCACCTTGTGCTAATAATGAACCTGTTCGCTCAGTTGGTTGGCGTCCATCTTAACTTATCTGTCAACATCTGCAATAGTCAATCAATTCGTTAATAGACTTGTCTTTATGCCTTGCTTTATGTTGTTGTGGATGATTGTAACCTTTCATATATAACTCATACTAAATGCATCATTATTAATACATATTCCTCTTATTACCTATATAGTATATATACCTACAGGCTTCTCTGACGTACCTATAACGTACGAAATTTTTGAGAAAATTAACTTGTCAAATTTCCTGTAATCATTTATCATCTGACTTTGTAGGCTTTTTCTATCTCATTATTTTGTTTCTATCCGTTTTTAAAGTTTCCTAGGCTCTTCTTATATATAGCTATCTTGTAAAACTCTTAAACTTTAAAAAAATTATATTGTCCGTTCTACTACAAATTGATTTGCAAATAAAAAAAATTTAGTTCAGAAGAGAAACTGTTTAAAGCTGTTTTGAAAAATAAGTATATCCATGGTTCAAATCATATTGTCTCTATATATAGACAGAACTTCTTCAAATTGTCATCGCTTTCCAAAACTATATAAAGTGTTTGATATGAGAATCAGCAGGTAAAAAAACCCAGCGTTGTCTGTGACGTTCTGGGACCAATGCTTGCAAATTTTCCCTCTGATTCTATATGGAAATAAATCTAAAATAAATTTAATTAAATTTACAATTGCAAGATTATAAAATAAATTGTATATAAATTATAATAACATTTGAATAACTCATTAACTGAGAATAGTTCCGTTTAAAAAATGAAAATGAAAATATGAAATACTATATTTTCTGTATAACCAGCATATTGTGTATTGTATTTAACCCATTAATCGTTATGGTGAAGAAGAAAATACACCTTACGCAATTTCTTAAAACTTATGTTTTTAAAGGTGAACATTTCGCCAAATACCCTTTCAATTGTTAACTTGAAGTATAAGGTTTAAAATGTTTCCATTTGACTACTTCGTATAAAACTTTCTTAAATTCATTTTTTTAAATTCTATTGGAATATTATAATATTTAGGATTGTTTCTTATCTATATCTATATATATGTATATAAGAAATCATTTTATCAAACAAGCAGGTGTAACATTGAATTCGATATCTCTCCTTTATAGTTAAATAAATCTACATACTTATACCTACAATATATTGATAAATATCTATATGCTTGACGCATATTGCTCTTTCAATATTAGTGCTTTTATTAAGAATATGATATGATATGATATATTCATACATATAGGATAGGGCTTTTTAATTAGCTGACATTCCCACAGTAGCTTATTAGCATTATAATAGGTGTTGATTAAATGTAGATATAGGCATCTCGCTGATGGTATGTATGCCTTATCCTTGTTGGTATCATGCTCGAATATCTCTTATTAGATACGAATTTTTGATGCATACATGGTATTGCATTGAGCAGTGTATTCATTGTGGAGGGTATATATGTTCTCATCTAGAAAATTTGTTCTCAATTCTTAATGAACTGTTTCATCATATATCTTTTAAGAAGAATTCTTTAAAATCACAACAACAGCCACAAGAATAATACTGAAAATATCTCCTCGACTGCCTGGTCTTCATTTCTCTCTCTCTCTCTCTAGCAGATTTATTTATACAAATATTTATAAATGCATATGTTATATACATATATTGGGATATACTGACTTACTCGCTTGATAGCGTATGTCACGCAATTGACGGCGATGTTTCTTCTCAATTTTTCTCATTACCAAACTTTTTTAGATAAATATTGGAGTATTTTCAAAAAATTACCGATTAATTATTTTCTTATAAATTGGTGTATCGACTTGGCTGTCAAGTTTATGCTGCGGCTACCTCATACTTACAGATTTTAATTAAGATGGAGAAGTTTCCTATAATTAGCTTATAAACTATCTGAGACACTTCAGTGTATTAGTATACAATTCATAAATATGTCTTCAAATTATGCAATAGAGCAATATATGTAAATAATATAACTGACTCGCACATTTTACCATATACCATACATAGTACATGTTATCTATCAAAATAAGGTTGCTACGTGTGAAAGGCGTTTTCATTTAACTTTAGAGACTTCAGAAAAGTGAATGAACAATTAGAAATAGGTCATGGAAATTTTAATTTTAATTTCTGTCATAACCACGATTCATATTTGGGCGAGTTTGAATTTGGAGCGAGTTATGTAACATTATAGAGAGTTATCACAAAGAGAGTTAACATTATAGATATTTTTCTATAACTGACTAACATTAGCCGTTGGTTAATTTTGTACTTTAATTGTACTCCATAAACTAAAAATAATTTGCGACAATAAGAAACATTTTCATTTTACTTTTATATTGAGTCGTCTTGTATAGTAACTATATAGTCCTCTGAAGATTTGATTTGTTTGTGTGAATTTTGTTGATGCCATTTTATTTGATGCGTATGTTGTGTATGATTTTTGTTAGTGATTCTTAATGTTCGAATGATTCGACTTATCTGTGACATACTGTGTGTGTGCTACATAGCTATCCAGTAAGGTTTCCATGTGTGGTGGTATATAGTTATATTATTATAAGCACATGCTACAATAGTTTCAACAATATTGTGAATCATTACCCAAACTAGAAAATGATTATTTCATTGATTGTTCCAGCTTATTCTGATTGACAGCTTAACATCTAATTTACTCGAACATTTTTTATATAAAATTGTGTCGTAACCCCCCTACCCCACCCCTTACCCTCTCAATCTCTCTAATCGATGTTCATAATAATAGATGCGAGGATGATTTTGGCTATCGAGTGTGCCGTGTAATTATTTTGCCATAATATAATCAGTATAAAAGTCATACTACTAATATGTACAAATGCGTATATTGTCGCGATGTGGTTTGGTTTAACCATGAGCTAAGCTGTTTCCAATCCTGTTGTAATCTTCACAATGCGTGCATTATTTTGCATGTTTATATAATAGGTGCTGCAAAGACATTCTGCTTATAATAATACGAATATGTTTATACAAATCGACATTAACAAGTATTTTCACTGGGTCAATGTAGCGATATAATATACCATAGTCATCATGATTGTAGAGTCTATAATTAATATCATTCGCATAAACTTTTTTATTCATTATAGAATATAGATTTATTTACTAAAATCCTAATTCAATTATATTGTACATTTTGCATTTTAGTAAATCTTTAAAATGTAAAATATCTCAATAATACACTGTCTCCTGGCTATATTTCTGCGAGTCAGCTTGGACACTTTTTATCATGTGTCATCTATGTAATTGATGACCAGTCTTGAGGCTGTCAAAATCTATAACAATACGTGATCCTTCCCTTGAATTCTATGGGAATTTAGAACCACCTTGGTATCCCGTGGAGTTTCTAAATTTTCATAAAATCTGAGGATCACTAAACTGACAGACAGATATAGATAGTCCTTGGACCCATAAGTTATATATAAACCGACATCATGATTTCTATATTTTTGGGTTCAGTTGATTTGGGTTACTTTTAACTCACTTCGATTTCGCTCATACCTAAATATCTGAAATTCTATCCATATTATGTATTAGGTATTAGTAGAAAGTATAGCGTGTATTATGGAGCAATATCTGATGTTAACGCTTGGAAATAAAATTTGGGCGAGAATAATTAGCATTATGGCATATTCATATGTTTTATTACCTTATATATATGTATGTATAGGAATGTTATATTGTAATTCCATAATAATTGTGCATACATTTTATTTCGTGGCATAATAAACATTATTGGATTGTAATTGGGCACGCATATGTGACTATATGTATGCATATACCTAGTGTGTGTGTGCAATAGTGGAGAATGTAACCTGATGATTAACTAACTATATATGATATGTATGTAATGCATTCTGATGGTAGCTATACTGCATATAATAATGTTTCTGTTGATACAATCATATATAAGCATAAAGAAATTAGCAGATCAGATGCCAGTCATTAATTACAGTCAGTATACAACACTAGATAGAAATGAATGAGGTGCTGGCAATTAAATGCTACAATCATGCAGTCAGTTAGTGGGGTGAGGGGGGATATATTTGGTTCATATACAATGCCTTATTATCACTTAATATATACATACAGACATACATATTATGAAAATGAGGTATTACTATAGATAATACCTTCTTATCACTAGACATAGGTATACTATATAAATTTCTTTGTTTATTTGAGTGTAGGAAATTTATCTTTTATGATAGATGGATAGAATGAACAATAATTACATGAATTTATTAGCCATATCTCATAGAAGTGTTTAATTTGGTAGAATTATTCGTATTCTCGTATATTGAATGCTGTTGACATAAATAATCTTATTTTATAGTGGATTCTATATGTATAGCTGAATAAATGTCAATATATACAGACATATAGATATTTGCGGCTTGTTCATTCAGGTATATGGGTATAATGCAATATATATATTATGCCATCGTACATAATATTATTGTAATATTAAATATCTCTGTACACATTTTCATGTGGCATCGCCAGCATACATACAAATATTCATAACAATAGGAACTAAACCCTTACAATTGTAGGTATTATTATAATTAGTATATTATGCTACATAGGATATACCATACATCATTATGTATTGAATAAATCTAGGTGCATGGGTACATCCCCATAGTGTGTGAAAATTGGTTTTATATCTAATCTGGTGATGACTATATAATTTAATTAATCTATTATACTAATTCCATAAATAATGCATCTATAGCTGATATTCCTCGTGTATCAAATGCTATTTATGTAATGATTCATAACACTATAGGTATAGATATAAGCTGTTACTTAATATGCATTTATAGTATGAGCTTCAATTAAATATAAGATAGATTGATTAGATGGGTATTATACCTATATGAGAATACATACAGCGTCATATATAGAAGTAGTTTCATTGGGATATACCTACATATTTAGGTAGTATACCTCAGTATACCTAAATTTATTAAAGTTTGAATCTTCAATTAATGAGAATCATTATGAATAAATTAATATCTTAATTAAATGATAAATTTAATCTTTTTTTTGTAAAAAGAATAAATAAATTTCATAAGTGTTCTTTATGCATTGCAGTGTATTGGTCAGTAATGCTTTTGTCCTTGAAAAATATGCTACCACATTTTATTTTGAATTCAAAATGCATTCTATAAATTCCTTAAGTAGCTTTCTGCAAATGTTAAGCTTTTTTCATTGAGCTTTAAATTTATAGGTATTAAATAGTACACACGTAAGCCACAAGACTCGGTATGTTGTAATTCATATTATTTACTCAATACTGTATTTATTACTACTATATTACCTACTATATATATTATGTACATATAGGTATATAAAATTCTCGCCTTCTTGAAAAGAGAGAGTTTTATTTTGCGTTCTTGAACTAGGCTGTGTATATATAGGTAGGTATACACATTAGAAGCACATGTGATTAATTTTTCTCAATATATTGTGCTGTTGTATACACCTATATATATTGTAAATATATATAGTATGGCTATTATATGTATTTATGCATATATGAAGTGCGAATATGCACTCCAGTATATAATATGGACTGTGCAACATATTTTCTATAACTCGCCATGCATAATGTGTTAATAAGTGCCTTATAATGCAGTAATAGTTTAGTAATGCTAAATAGTTCGCAGTTAATACAGGATTGAGACGATTATGTGATTATAAAAGTTTAGAATTATGTGAAGCTTATAGATATAGATAGATAGATAGATATGTGCGATGAATTATTTGATTCTATGTGTGAAAACTCTCTGAAAGAATTTACCCCAAATACCTTATTTAGTCGGAAAATTTTGAAATAATTTTAGATTGACCTTATTTAGACGAAAATCAGCTGATATACATTTGTATAACAATGTTGTCAAATAATATTTGTAAATGAACTCTTTTCTTTCTTAATATATTTGGAAAAAATGGGCAATGCCTACCTATATTAAACCATCGATTTTTAAGTTTGATCGATTTGATCATCAGCTATTAATATTATATAGTATATGTCTACATTTGAAATTTATTCCTTTCGATAAATGCAGGCTTATATAGCAATTGTTTTAAAATTGCAAGTTTTATTAAAAGTCAAATGATTATTTGTTTTAAGAAAGTCAATTTGTGTGGTAAATATAGAGTTATAGATTTGTTCGGTCGTTGTATGTTATAGTTTAGTATTAGGTAGGTAGGCACAATTTGCATTAATAGAATCATCTAATTATATAAAATTGAGCATTTATCTTTCACATTAACAATATGTAATGCAGTTTATTTAGGCAATTATTGACAATTGTAAGTTATATACCCTATACTAAGAGTTTGTTTACAATCGTGATTACACCATGTCTATTTGCTATGGACCAACCAACCAACTCTCTCACAACATTACACAATTATGCCAACAAATGCATAATACGTATTATAGTTCTGATCAATATATACATCAGTTACCAATTGACTCAATATTCTTTTCGATGGAACCGATAGCTGTCTTTTTTGAGAATTTATAATATATTGCGAAATTGGCTACAATTTGTTAACATTATAGTTAACAAATCAAAATTGATTAAAAAAGAAACACCTATATATTTCATGAAAATGCATGGATTCCTGAATACATACCTACTATACAAATTTTAATTATATTTTGTTTAGACTGTCTGTGTTGAAATTATTAAATCATAATGTACATCATATTGTAATGAAGTTGTGTATATATAAGAAGATGAAGTCAATACGGGATGCTTTTCATAATTCATTCCTGTAGTATACCACACAATCAGTGAATAAGGATGAGGCTATGTATGAATAATCTCCTGCTAAGTGATGATCATTACTTCACTAATTTTTACCAGATAATGAAGAGGATGTAGCAATTATTATGGTAGTCTCTCTGTCAATGGATTCATACAACAATTACATATGACTATTGTATTTAGTTGAAAACTGATCCTCATTCTAGATTCTATATGAAGAAATATATTATAATGCGTGTTGATAAAAGCTATAGAAAATCAGTGGCAGTAATGCATCCTGCCTGCTATTATCACCGCTTACATTCATATTTGTAATACGATATCATACTAATTAACTAATACCTTCTTTATATGTATTATATACAATCGTGAATGCAGGCTATACAAATAAATTAATAGCCTATATAGATAATTTAGAATGAATGGAGTAATAATTATTACTAACTAATCTTTAGTATGTAACTTCGTATAGGAAGGAAATCGAAAAATTCATCTAAATTTCCTCATATAGGTACGTACCTTATCTATTTCTGATCCCAGATTCAGGCCTACATAAGTTCATTCATTCAATATATACACAAGCTTCGGATCTCACATATTTTGTCCATGTATAGTTTTCAGTAACTTAATGTTTCAACATGTACATATATAGCTGATATAATATCAGATTCAACTGTTTCTATTTATAGTTATTTAGTGTTATTTTAATCTTTTTATTATTATAGAACTCCTCTCAAGAGTCGCAGTTTTCTAGTCAGCCATCTGATTGGAACAGCGCCACACTACAGGAAGAGTGTTATAGTCCTGAATCTGAGCAGAGTATCGCTTGTCCTATTTGTACTACTGGTGAAACATTCAACTCTAGAGAAGCTTATAATAAGCACATGGCCTGGTAAGTTCTATAATAATTTAATATAATAATACATTGTTAACGTGTGTTCAGCAATATTAACAATTTTTTCTGATCAATTTGTTTATCTCAATTACTTTTTTAAATAGTTCTCTATAGGCGCGTAGATTATTAAATTGTATCGTGGTGTGCTCTTAGTATATATTTAATTGAGAAGACATTTCGAATCAGGTGTTAATATAATAATCATATATGGTTGATTGGTCGACTATACCTGAAAATGGATCTATATCTTTCAGAAGCCGATTAATTTGTAATGAAAAGTCATTAGAAATTGACTTTTAATCCTCCTCCTATATGTATACATATACATTCTTCTTATCATATTTAATTTGATTTAATATTGTGTTGACGAATATACGTATCGTATACTCATTTGTTTTCGTGATAAAGTGTAGGTAGGTAATTGTTTCATTGACCGTCTTGTAATATATTGTCAGTTAGTTATTTATCTTTTGAATTTTAATTAAAATTGAGTTGCCTTAGCTCTACACATATGAAGAGTAAACATTAGCTTCAATTAAGCCTTACTTATTATTTAGTTAAGCAAAGAGTTTTTCATAAAATTATTAATTTTCTTATCAAATGTCAACAAGAAAATGATTAAAATTGGATTTTAAAAAATGTTCCAGCTGTATATTGTGTGCGGTAGGGTTAGGTATAAGGGGTCTCTCTGTAGAAGATAAAGTTTTGCCACATCCGCACGGTCATATTATTTGGTGGAGAGAGAGAGAGAAAAGAGAGAGAAAGAGAGGAGAATTCTTATCATATTGAGCAGTGTGAAACTCTCCGGTAAAAAAGATAATTAGTTGTGATTGCAGGTGTGTGACATGCGTTTCTCCCTATACACAAGAAATTCGTTTATTATAAAGTATTTATTATAATAGGTTATATACAGGTAATACATAAAATTTTCTTTAAAAAAAAATTAAATTAAAAGCAAACAATTTTAAAAGAGCGATTGATTAAAATTTCCTTTATTTCCTTATCAAATGTAAACAAATGTCAAGTAAAAAATTATTTTTGTTTAGTTGGTATCCATTATACTCTTTAGATAATGTTCGACATAAATAGCAGAAATATGCTATTTACATATAAGTATTGATTATTGTGATACTTTGTGAGCGGGTTATAAATAATTGTTCTGTATAACAGAGTGATTTATGGAATATGATTGGGTTAGGGACTCGTTCGTATTAAAATAGGATTTTCGTTAGGAAAAATATTTGCACTTGAAATTAGTTTTAAAACATCCCAATGTTAACCAACAGTAATTATAGCCAATAGCCAATGGCAAACTATAGCCAATAGCAACTATAGCCAAT
>JAYMFX010022231.1:5784-26627 GCA_036784945.1 Monocelis spectator
ATGGAAATTCGAAATTAGTTCTCGACTCAACAGACTCTCTAAATATAGGTATGGAAATTCCAAATTAGTTCTCGACTCAACAGACTCTAAATATAGGTATGGAAATTCCAAATTAGTTCTCGACTAAACAGACGCTCTAAATTTAGGCATGGAAATTCCAAATTAGATCTCGACTAAACAGACGCTCTCCTTGCCACTGTTTCTATAATCTGTGCTCCATGCGTTCCTACACCAAATCGTAGCGTATATTATCGTAGAGAAATTCCTTCCACCAAATGTAAATTGTCTTTGCTATTAAATGCGCGTCTACTGATAGACATTTATTTGAGATTTCGCGTATGAAATACTTATTTGGGGATCAGTAAAATTCCTGGCTTTCAAAATGGTAGTTATCGATCCTTTATGAGTTTATCCGATATTGGTGAAGATTTAGAAAAAGAATCAGTTAAAAATAAATTAATTTCCATCTTCTTTCTTGAGTATAGAATTAAATTACCTAACCTATTAACCACGTTTAATCTATTATATAAACTATTTGAATGATTATATGATTGATGATTTAATTGACTTATTATTCGCTAAATAATATTATGCTATAATATATTCTCTTTAGAAATCATTAGATCAACATTTATCGATTATTGTTTTTGGTTAGAGGAAATCTAACCAAGGAAATTCCTTTTTTTCTATTTGTAATAATTTGTAGGAAATATTTGAAATTAGTGATCGTCATATTATAAGATAAGTTTCTTTCTCGTTTTAGATCGAATCGTACAGATACTCAGAAAGATTGTCCAATACCAACGAATGGTTTGATTGATCACCCATTAGAAAAGTTCGATATTCCTAAAGAACTGGAAGAATCTAAGTTTTCCGTATCGACTACTCTAAATTGTGCCGTGTCTAAATCCACAACAATCACTTCTTCTACTGGCTGTGATTATGTGAATTCATTCAGCAGTTCTATTCGAAATGTCTGTGATAATGACTCGGACAGGCTGCACGAACCATCATTCTCCTCGACTGACTCGCCATCACCTTCCTCACTCCGCTTGCATTCCACTGATAATATCATCGCCTCGGCAGCATCCTCCACCACTTCAACGCCATCCCTGGCAAAATCATCGTCTTCACAAATTCAAAATGTTTCCCTACCCGACTCGCGCAATGTGAACTGCTCCATTTCATCATCGTTAACCACCAACATTCCAATTGACGCGTCGCCACCACCAACTGCACGGACGGATGCTTTCAGCTTGGATGAAAAGTCATCTCGCGAATCGCCATCCTTGCGTGATCCTCGATTGAAACCGCAGAATTACCTACTGAAGTCGCATAGTGTGTGTGAAAGTCCATTATTTATCAAATCTCCCGACAATGGACTACCATCGAATGCAACACTGAAATCTTCGCCAATCACTCCAATTCTCAGTGTGAGCTGCTCGGATAAGGGGAATTCTCCAGACCAATCCGGCAGCGTCTTGTCTTCTTCTTCACTCGGGGAGAAGCAAAAATTTTCCGATTGTCCTTCACCATGTGGTCGTGTCGGCGATTGTGAATTGAGTGATAATGAGGATGATTCCATATCGAATGATATCAGCGTGGAAGAGAGAATTCGACAACTCGACAATAAACTCAAGCAAGATCTTCCCAAAACACGACCCGACTACAGTAAATTCTTGCGACGGAAGAAAGGTGACTCCTCAAATAATTCTCAGGTATCAACCCCATTAAGTGCCCCATGCTCTGGTTCTTTTTCCTTATTGTCATCATCCAATGATAGTGCGTCTATTTTTCCTCCATCTGACACATCGGAGTTCATGAAAAGTATGCTTTCATCAAAACCCAGCAGTGAACCCTATTCATCTGTCCAATCTTTAGTTTCTAACAGTGTGATTCAACCTCTGACGATATCGACTGGTGACATTAGCACACCCAGCTCATTGTCAAGTCCAGGAAGTGTATCTTTACCAGCCAGAAATCAATTCACTTCGATAAATGTCTCCGGTCCTGTGGCAATGGCAGTGTCAGCGACATCGCATGGTAGTGTTACTCAAAGAATGAATTGCAAGGTGGATCCAGATTATCCTGTCAAGTCCATTCTCAAAAAGGACAATCCTAGTCCCGTCAACAACAACAATAATACATATCAATGTTATCCAATCGAGTCAAATGTAACCCAGGTCTGTCAAAGGGTACAGCGACCTTTATCATCCTTAAATCCAAATACTCCGAGATCAA
This sequence comes from Monocelis spectator, assembly GCA_036784945.1. NCBI lineage: Eukaryota > Metazoa > Platyhelminthes > Proseriata > Monocelididae > Monocelis > Monocelis spectator. The sequence goes on from JAYMFX010022231.1 coordinate 8,026, forward strand.
ATGCACTCAACGGTAGCAATTCGACGCATCGATATAATGGATCTTTAAATAGTCCCGTGTTGAGTACACCGCCTTTGAGATCATCCGATTCTGGTAGTGTTCACAGTCCATTGTTTCCAATTACATGTCACACTGTTACTCCGTTACATTCTCCCAGTCTTAATGCTGCTCCTACTTCAAAATGGAATGTGCAGCGGCCGACTGGTCAAACTCTACCCTCTGCAAAGCCGAACGAATCTATGAATCAAGCCATCAAATTCACTTCCACTACGAACGCTCTCTCAACCAATACAATCAATGCTTTAAAGCGTAAGGCTGTTGGCCCTGATGAAAGTAAACGACCGAAAGCATCTAAATTGGAAAGTCGTTCATCATTAGATGAAAGTCTATTTTCTCCCGTTGTTCCTACCAAGAAGAAGAAAATCAAATCTGAAAGCACTATGGATGATCATCCTCATAAATTATTTAAAAAATCTAGCGAAATGCTGGACTGCTCGAAACCTGAAGACGTATCAAAACATTCCTTTGAAATAAAAACAGAGTCTCATAAAGAGAAGAAATATTCAAGCTCTTTGAGTGAAGAACGAATTGAAAAAGAAAGGAGAAAGAAAGAAAAATCTCAAAATTCCATCTTAACTCCATCCTATTCTAAGGAAGCCACGATTAAAAAACTTTTCGGTAATTGCGATGATCTTGACCGTAAAAAAGAAAAGAAAAGGCATAAGGAAATTAAGCAAGAAAAAATTGACGAAAAACAAAAGAAAAGGGAGAGAAAAGCTATGCAAGAAAAAGAGAAATGTAAAGAGAAGTCCAGATTATCTTCATTAACGGAAAATGTTGATTCCAATAAATCTAAGAAAATTTTCCTGACGGATGATGAAAAGAAGATTGAACATAATAATTCCGATAGCGATGATGGTTGGAAGATGGCTTTAGCAGTCCTAGATCCCTACGAATCGATGTATGATAAAATTAAGCGAAGAACAAGCAAAGAGGCTGAGAAAAAACATCAGCCCAGTATGAGCGACTACCTCAAACCTCAAGATAAAAAGAGTCGAAGCAAGCACAGAAAATCTAAAGTCTATGGTTCTGATGCAAATCTCAGTGATAGTGTCCAAAGTTCTGCCACCAATGAAGCATCCAGTCGCTCCATTAGCAAGAAATCGAAAACTTCAAAATCTTCCAAATCCAAGCAAAGCAAGCGTCTCGACTTATCCGATGATGAGCTGTTAGGTACTCCTATCAGTTCTAAGAAAGTACGATTGGACGATGAAACTGATGATTCGGAAATGTATAGCTCATCAAAAATGAAAAAGAAAGTGAAAAAAATTGACGAATGTTCATCGAAAAGAAAGCAAGATTATTTTAAAAAGACCAAGAAGTCGAGACTGAAGGATGAAAAATTGAAGAAGAAAAGCTGCAGTATGCTTACAAAGAAGAAAGGTTTAATATCGGTGGATTCTGTGTTCAGCGATTCGGATACGAGTCGAGCCAGTAGTCCCGTCTGTCCTCCCAGCATTCACGATCATTCCTCCAATGAATCGAAAACCACTCCCTCCACCGATCCAATGGACAATTCAGAAACTGAGAGCCACAGCAATATTAGAAAGACCAGCGAAGATGAGTGGAAAATGATCATTTCCAGCAGTCCCATACACGACTTGGTGCATTCGAAGAATGAATTAGTCGAAAAAGAAAACGAACCAATGACTATTCCAGAGGATTTGCCTTGTCTGGAAAAACAACCCGACGAAGAGATCATTGCCAACAGTCCATGCAGCATAGACGATGAGCCACCGGATCATCTGGAATCCATGTACGACTCTCCACCTCCACCTCCCGTGTCTTTGAAAGACACCGACACAACGAAAGAATCATTCAATGACTCTGAAAGTAAAACTAATGAAGACGAGGCGGAACAATCTCTTGCTGTGGCGAGTATTCTGAAAACAGAACCGGCAGTTAGTTCATCCGGTTTAGATTGTTCCGTGACATCTCCTACAATATCTACTGCTCCGTCAATCGAAAGTTCATCGCCCGTAAGATCTCCGCTTAAGGAAATTAAATTCACTCCTTTTGAAAAGCTAGAGCCATTAACGAAGGAGCCTGAACCACCCAGTCTTCCTCCCGAAGAGGCTTTCATTCCTGAAGCAACGCCGATTGAAATGAAAATGGATGGAGCACTAACCGAGTTTAGCGTTCCTTCTATTTTACCTTTTCCTGCTGTTACCCAAAAGAGTTCAATGGATTGGAATGTGCAAATTCCTGTTAGTTCATCGCAGGTAACGAAACCAAATTCTTGGGAAATGAATATTAAACAATCGCTGGCGCATCCCAAGTCCGCCCAATCGTCCACCACTGTAGTTTCCATTTCAAACATTGTTCCAGTCTGTAGTGTTTCCTCAACATCATCTGTACCAACGTCAACATCCAAGCCTTACGTCTCTAATGATTCCGCGCCATCTGTCCACGCTACAAAATCATCCAGAAATATCGACACGGCTCACGACGCTCAAGATTACACGTCATATGTTCAAAGCGTCATTGAAAGAGTAAAGCAGGAAAAGGATGAGGAAAGTCATCACAGTAGGGACAAGACTATCAAGCGCCAAAAGAAATACACCAGCAATGTCAGCTCCTCGCAGAGTTGGTCAAATTCTCAAGCGATACCGGAACGCAGGCAATCCTCCGGCTCTACTATGTCATCCAAAAAGCCGCCCGACAGTAACGCATGGAGCAGTGTGTCGAGTCTGCCATCAATTCCCGGTGTTAATGCTTGCACACCGGTCTCTCTGGCTAAACAGGAATCATTGACAATACCAATTACTGGAAATAATAAAAGCACGTTTTTAACTACTTCCTCTGTGCTTGGATCTGGAGTTGCCTCGTCCGTATTCTCCAACGTTACTTCACAACAAGTGGCTCCTATACTGGGTCTGCCCATGCAATTCTCTGTGAATCCAACTGCTGTACCATTACTTGCGCAACAAACTGCACAGATTGCTCCAATTATTGGATCTCATTTGACAACTATACCTCATGAAACTATTCGCGAATCATTTGACAATGCATTGCTTCAGACAAGTAGTCCACATTGTGCAAAGATTGTCCAACCGGAAGATTTGAAATGTAAAAAGCGTACAAGTTCAACCGGTCGCAGTAGTGGATCCTTTTCAAAGGCTGACAAAGCTGATACTCTTGATGAAACAATTAAAGATGTATTAAGAAAAGATCGCGAGCATAGGGAGGATACAAAACGCCTGTGCGACCAATCGGGTAATAATTCCATCATCAGTGAAACAAAAAATGAACCACCCGAGAGTGTCTCTGATGATAAAAATCATCACCCTATTGATCCATACGAGCCGGACTTTGACGACTCGCCATTACAAATCAATTTGAATCGGGACTTGCACCGCCACCGCACTTGTGTCGTGTCACAGGGTGTGAGCTTAGCCTCATCGGAGAGCACTTGTGTCTCATCAACTGTAACAACATCCTCCGCATCATCAGTGACTGCACTTAATTCGGGACAACAGCAGGTCGCACCACATCCACCACCGCAACAATTACCACCGCCACAATTTATCAACACATTCGCCAGTACCGTCAGTACTACATCAAGCTGTGACTGCTCACCGACAATCTCAAATACAGTCACAGAATCCATCATCAATGCCACCATCCCAGTCACCACCACCGCCGCAACGACGACGACGATGACAACGACGACGAAAGCAATTGTCGATTCTGTCGATCAAGTTATTAATGATGTTGTGCTGGGTCATTTTGACGTTGATAAATACATGACTTATTTCAAGAACACTTCAACATCCACGGAGGAAGAGAGGAATGCATTTAATATTACTCAAGATTCTTCAAGCAGCGCCAGTGCCGTTGACTTTTCTGACCATTCTAACATTTCGAAACAGTTGCAGCAACAGCAACAACAGCAGCGAGATCAACATGCCGCTGTGCTGAACAATACGGTACCGTTCACAATGGCGAATCTGTTGAACTTTTCCAATCGTTCTGACATCCTCAATAATCCTATGGTTCTCACTAATCAAATTCAAATGGTGAGACTAATCCCAATTATTTCATAATGAATTTTGTAAATTTATTAGTTGATTCAGAATTTATTTATTTATTTATTTACATAAACGCTATGCTATGTAGAATATTAATAAACTTCAAAATCTCTATTTGTTTCATAAAACTTCGTTTAATTAATTATCTAAATGGTAATGGATACATTATGAAAAGATTAATAATCTTTCATCTATTAGCTAGAAGAAATTATTCTTTAAGAACATTGGATTTATTCATTAAAATATATCTTTGATGCTGATTGATACTATTGGCACGTACTGGCATATTCTCATTATTGTATTCGTTAATAATTAACAATTCACTATTGACCTTTCCAGATTCCTTATCAACAATTATCCATGCCCAACAACTTATCAAATCAAGTTCAGATACCCGGTGTAAATACTCAGGCATTCACGACCACATTATCGAGCTTTGATGAGCGCAATTTATCCAATCTCCACAATACTCTCACCTCCCTCAATATCAATATCAATAATCAAAGACAATCTGGCCCATCAGCCATTGTGTCCACCGCTGTCACTTTACCACCTAGCAGTACCTCCTCGCAGCAGGGTCTCGTCTCTCAAAACTTCGATCCCACACCACCAAATTCAAACAACTCGGGAATCCAAGCGATGCCCAGTCCAGTTTTAATCAGTCGACCTTCCTCCAATCCTACTGGCCGACATGGCGGCGGCGTCTACATTTCCACCACGCCCGATCACACCTCGCCGCTATCTTCCACAACGCGCAATCAAGCGGTCCATAACGGTCCCTCCAGCAATCCAACCGGCCAGTCACCGAATGCGGCATTCAATCCCGGTCCATTCGAAGGTCCCACTAACCCCGCGGGAGCTATTGAATATTTGAATCTGCTCTACCAACAGCATAAGTTAGGTGGGTTCATGAGACTCTATGATAATTTAATTTTTTATTAAACTCTCTCTCTCTATCTTTGAGTGTATCTGTATCTGTAGCTGTATGATGGATTGATTTGAGCTGCTGTTGTTTCATTATGAGACAATGTGGCTGCTAGGTGATGTGATCATCATCGATTTTATGATCGCTCTGCTTGTGCAGATAACTGTAAAGAAATTTTTCACATTGATGCCTGCCAGCCTGCCTGCCTATTGATCTTTGTTTACCCTGAATAAACTGCGATGATCCATTTTAAAATAGACTGTGTCTGGTGCAAAGTAACTAAACACACAACATTATCATCATCATCATCATCATCATATCGTGATTGCATACATACTGACTCTAACTGTACGCCAATTATTTTATTTATTCATTTGTGTTAGTTGAGTGCAGATACATTATCACCAGGCTACACACACCATTATATTATTATTAGAATGTTGCAGCTTGCTTCTTCAATGAATTTTCTTCTGTCGCTGCTCTGTATTTTTAATCACCTTAGAGACTAGGTAGTATGTATGTGCTTTCATTATTTTATTATTGAGTTCTACACAGAGAGAGATACAGTTAGTGTTTAACTGTGACCCCCCCCCCCCTCCTCACTCAGCTTTAATCGTATGATTGTGTGTCACTTAGGTACTATTCTACTTCGTATTTTAAAATGCAATCAGCATGTTCAGCCTTGCCAGAGAGACATTCTTTTATTCTGATAGAAATACCTAATTGTGTTGAGCTCTTTGTTGGTGAGATTGCGCTGCTTCTTCTGATAGAACAGAGAGAGTCTCGAGTCTCTCTCTCTCTCTCTCTCTCTCTCTCTCTCTCTCTCTCTGCTCTCTGCTGCTGCTGCATCATATTGTCAAAACGTTTTTTAGTTGAAGAGCGCTCAGTGTGTTCTAGCTGGGACTGCTGGAAGTTTTACATCTGCTATAGTAAAAAAGGAAATTAAGTTTAAAAGCTTTTGTCAAGCTTGACTTAAATACAATTCTTTTCTTATTATTATTTTATATTTTGGTGGAGAAAACGAATTTGAGATTTTCTTTCAGCTCAACTTACATCATCATCATCATCATCATCGGCTGAAATTCTAGTTCCCTTACTTAAATAGAAATTTTTCATTCCCAGTTCAGCTGCTTATAATCTCTTATCTTCATCTATCTATTCTATTCCATTCCATTCTATACTATGCTTCTATACTCGCGCTAACGGTGCCCTGTCGGTTCAATTCATTTTTGGTAAAAGCGACCACGTGTAGAGAGAGAGAGAGAGAGAGAGAAAGAGATCTCCAATTTCTTTTATTCAGAAAAAAATCGATCGATTTTTCTGTTGAAAAGTTTTTAATCCTTTTCAGTTTTAATTATTATTGGCAACTGTACTTCATAATTAGTCTGTAATTCTAGAAGCTTATCTCAATAATAATAATAATAATAATAAATGGAATGTTTCATTTCATATTTGGGGGTCTGGGTCGCTCATTCTTATTTATTATTACAATTCATTAAAATAGAATAAAGCGCTTTCTAATATGTAGTCATCATTATTGGCCGAATGCGGTTGTCAATCTATGATAATTAGAGTCACGAGTACTTATCCAATGAACTCGATTATAGAAAGTGAACTTCAATATCAAGCTCTCTATTTGTAATTGAATTATAGCAGCTCTACAACATCCGGCAGTCGCTGCGGCAGTTGCCAAAACAACGGGCGCCGCTTCTCCCGCCATCATGCTCAATTATCAGGCGAACTTTCGGACGCCCACTCCGGACGGTCGTCCAGCTAGCCAATCGTCGCACAACAACGCCTCGTCCTCCACGCCGACTCAATTCCTATCGAATCCATTGCAGCAAAGTGGCCAACAGCAGCCAGTGGCCAGTAGCACCCCGGATACGAGCGGCTATGAGAACTCCATCGATAAGCTACAGAGCCTAGATCCGGTGAGACACCCATATTTGCCTAAATTGTAAATGTTAAAATAGTAGAATCCCATCTTCTCCTAATACGAATTTTCTCATAGATATAGGAGATTATCGGTAAGTAATGAAGAAGACGATTGAAATTATTAGAGATTTCAATCGAATGCGCTCTTCATTATAAACATTTGCTGGAAAGAAAAACAGCATTTAAATGAGAATGAGAAGAATGATATTTTTAAATATTATCGCACAGTTCGTTGTGAATGTCATGCAGTGGAGGTTGAATCAATCGATTAACTGTAAGGCTTGTATCAGAATTCTACTCTAGGTATAATGTGATTAGAATTGTGTGTTATCTCTCTCTCTGTGTGTGTGTGTGTAGTTGAAGTATTGATCAATAGTTATCAGCATCATCACCACCATGCAAGCAGGCAGTCTGTTTATATAAGCATGTTGCTGCACTTTGTAGTATTAGTAGCAGTCAGTTCGTGGTGGTGGCGACTCTCTATCGATATTGATCTAATTGATCTAATTGATCAAGAGCTTTTCTATTCAGCTAATCGAATTCTAAAGCGCAGCCATTGTTATCGATGACGATTTACCGAAGCGCAATTCTGTTGTTACCTCACTATCTCACAGTATAGTTTGTTATTATAAGCATTGTTTTTCATCATATAAACTGCTGTAACATCATAAACTGCCTTATCAATCAATCTCTCGATTACAAGACTATAAAATGTAATGTGTAAATATGTAGTATCTGTTAGAAATCGGTGCTTGTATCGTGCAATGATACAGCATTCACTCACTGTCTCTCTGCCTCTTCTCTGATTCTCCACTGCTTTGCTTCACTTTCAATTCATCGAGTAGAGAGTAGAGAATCTCTTTGATCGATAATTGAGAAGTCTTAATAACTAAATGATACTTTTAGCCATCTCGTCTTACCTCTTGCCTATATTACGCAATCGGATTAAATTTAAATGCAATCTCTAACTATATCTGAAATGATTTTAAAGGTGTGCCACTCTGCCTTCTTTCTTAATAATTATATAACCCGCTAAGCTGGCGGTTGTGCTAATCAATCTTGACTTTGAGTCACTTTGTGAAGTGGAAGGTTATTCAACCCTACTGTTAGTGGTCAGTATGATACTGCTTCAAGCTCTATATACATAGAAAATAAATCTCTATGTCTGATTCAGCATCCAGTTGAATTAGCATGCAGTATAAGAAGGCTTTCAAATTGTCATTCTTTTGTAGAGAGCGCTGGCCGAATGGTTAGAACGCTTGACCACCACCCAATACAGGGGTCGAGAGTTCGAATCCCGGCTAAGTACTCTTGGGAATGAAATATTGTATAGCGCCGTATAGAGATTACACCATCTATATATCTATATATCTATATATATATATATAAATGATTCCACGTTGATTTAGTTTGGCTTTGGAAACTATTAAATCAAATATATGTATGTTGTACTATTATTATTATAAATAGTTGAATTCAGTAAGGAACTTACTGGTGTTAATTGTGTTACTTAATTCTACTAAGATATAAGCTGATAATCTATAACTCGTGCTAATGAAATTGGGAACCTTACCAATAATCAGCGTAGGCAAGGAACGAAGGCAGGATATTTTTAACTAAAGTCATGTCATGTGTTTTGCTTAGTGAATGAAGTACCAGTTTGTAGTTAATAGAATTCTACCATTCATTCTAACAAATTAAATAAGGGGGTTGGGTGACAGGAAAATAACGCTGACAGAATAAGAGTTGCAGCTGTGGTTTAAATTAAATTATTAAGGGGGTAGGTTGCACAGTTCTATTGATTAACAACTATTACTACATAATATGTTATCGTAATGAAAATTCATATGGAAGAGAAAATTGAAAATGAAAATCGATATGAGTGAATTACTTCACAGGCAGATGCAAATATCATTTCAATCCGTATTCTATCTGCCTGCCTGTATACACAAGACTGGCAGGTTAGCGGTTTACATCATCTGTCTAATAGTTCTTTCACTGAGAATCGATTAATATTAGCACCTCTTGATGGTGATGATGATGATGATTAACATTGTCGATAACGAAGCGTGTTCTTTTCCCTTTTAACAGAGGTTCCGAAAGGTGTGGAAAGGTCGGCTAGCCCTGAAGAACGAAGAGGTGCACGTGGAAATGAACTTTGTGCACGGTAATAATGACTTGATTAAGGAGTGCATGAATATGGCGGGGCACAGTTTCGATCAGCCATTGAAAATCGTGCAGCGAATGCGCCTGGAACTCTCTCAATTGGAGGGTGTGCAACGGAAGATGCAACAGGACTGTGACTATTGTATGTGTCTCGCGTTGGCGTCGAGCAATGGTGTCATAGATCTGGCCCACATGAGTGCCATTCTCAGAGAGACATTCATCAAATATCTGCAGGAGAAAGTGGCCGCGGGTATTATCAATGTCAGTCATCAAGAGTATCAGCAGGTGAGTCTATATAGAGTTCGTTATATTCGTGAGGGTGGGTGGGTGTACCACAGGGATGTGTTTTTACTTTATAGGCTGCAGGAGGATCTCTTTAGCTTTTTTTGAATGATTCTGTTATTTATTGAATTTTCAGGCTTACGTGGTTCACATCTTTCCACCTTGTGACTTTTCCAACAATCAACTGGAAGTCCTCGCCCCGAATCTCTACAAATGGATCACCGAGCATTCTGTGCCGCATCTCCTGGTGGTGATCACGACAGTGTAATTCACACAGCAAGATTATCCCTGTTAATATTATTGTGTTCAGTTTCATTCATCCATTGATTCAAGTGTTGCCTAGCCTGAGAGACTATAGTAGTTTTCGTTTGTTTTTAATCATTAGGTGAATGAAAGTCTATCTAAAATCATGATTTATATTCTGAAATTGGGGAATAAATTTCATCTATCTATCTATCTATCTATCTATCTATCTATCTCAACTAGATTTTATGCTCTGAAAGAGAATTGTCGATTTAATCAAGAGAGCGCTTGCTTGCTTGCTTGCTGCTTATTTTCTGTTCAGCCCTACCTTCCCTACTGAACAAAAATGACATTTCGCTTTTATAGTTGAGTAGTTGAAATGCTATTATTTAGATGGGATGGCCTCACCATACTGTTGAGAAATATTCCCAGATTTGAGAGGATTTTTTTTTGAGTGTGCTTCGACTAATTTCGGCGGGAGCGAGCGAGCGAGCAAGTAATCGACAGTGCTGTAAAGCTACATACAATATAATATTAGGTATTACTCAAAAAGAAATAGGCGCATTGAAGGGATTATATCTATGTCGCTATAGATGCATAGATATGCAGAGAAGAGCCTCCTCATCTCTCAGTCTTAACTATGCTGTTGTCGACTTAACTGAATTATTATATGGAAAAGTAACTTTTCCGCGGAGAACGAGCGCGCCCCCAGAATTCATAAGAAAAGAAACAACACAACACAACACAACACAGCATAGCATAGCATAGCACAGAGCCTGAAAAAAGGTGGCAAAGCTGCTTGAATTGAATTTTCTAACAAGTCGTTGTCGTCGTCTACTTGATTATTGATTGCTTTTATCGATTTTTATTTTCGCCTCTATTTCTTAAGCGTCTTCCTTTACCTTCACTCCGTTGGTTGCGCGCTGATGCTTCAATGCCGGCTTAATAAACTAATTCGTTATGGAAATAAGGCAGTAAGTAAGTAAGTAAGTAGGTATGTATTGGCTCTGTGGCTGTTAGCCGTAGATTTCGTTTGCTTAGAAATTGCATCGTCACAGAGTGTTTTGTATAGCGCGCCGCAAGGTAAGGGTTGTTGCAGTCTAAATCTATATAAGGATGCTGCTGTTTTTAATAGCACAGGGGAATTTGGCGGAGGGAGAGAGGGGAGGGGAGGGTGGCTTCTTCCCTTCCACCTTCACACACACAAGGATGATGCAGAACTGTATATGCCAGTTTAATTTACTTACCTGCGCTGCATTAGAGCTTTGCGCCAATTTTTCTATGCCGATGATATTATTATGATTGTGCGACGTCTATTTTGCCTCCTATATGATAAAATCGAATCTCCTCACGAAACTTCTGAAAACTGAATAATTTCAAAATGAAAGCTGAGAAGCAACGCAACCTCTTCTCCCCTCTCTTCTCCTCTCCTCTCTTCGTGTGATGGATGCTGCAGTATGCCGTCGACTGACTCTAAGCAGATCCTCTCTGATAAAAGCAGCATACCTACTTAGTTTTGTTTATCTAGTAACTTGCTTGCATTATTGATTTATTGATTAAGTTGTTCGGCATGAAGTGTAGCAGAGGCAACAACAGCAGTAGCAGCAGCAGTAGTATAGTAGTCGGTTGAAGCATTTCGTTAGTAGGTATGCTATGTAGTAGTAGTGTAGTAATACTAGTCGGCTGTTTGCTTGGAAAGTAAAAGAGATATAGATGGGGTGGGTTATTTATATTTTGTGGCTCAGTCGAAGACAGCATCTGTATTTAGTAATGAAGAGAAGCGGGGATGGGTGGGTATCTTTATGCGAGGGCATCGAAAATAAAGTTCCTCTCCCTCTGTGTGTTTATTAGAGTAGTTGCTCTCTATTCGTGCTTCATTCATTCTTCCAGTTCTTCTGGTTGTTATTGTTGTTGTGCTTTTCGAGAGGATTTTTTTATTTTCACGAAGGATAGAGAGGTAGAGAGATAGGTAGGTATATGATAGATAGACTTTCTGTGGCGTATTTTGGTCTCCGATATAATATATGATGATTATATCGACTGGATGAAACATTTTCAAAATTGATTGCCACCACCGAAAGCTCTAATATAAAAATACTGTTCTTCGTTGTTTGTTTGTTTGGGGTTTGGGGTTTGGGGCTGCTGGATTTGAAATGTTAGGAAGTTGGGCAGAAGAGGAGTTGAGTTAAGTTGAATTGAATTGAATTGAATTGAATTGCAGCTTTCATAAACTGAAAATATGAAACAACGCTCGGGAGAATATTGTAATAGAGGCCTATTATTGATTAAATTGCATCTCCGTCTCCTATTTCATTGATTAATCGTTAAAAGTGAATAAATTTTTATTTCCGTATTCCTCACTAATAAGTAATGCATTCATAGCAATATACGGTTTTCACATGATGATGATAAAAATATGGCAACTACAGTTTAGGCAGCTACTTACTAACCTACTATTTTCTATTCCTATTAGACTTGTAGTCACATATTTATGCGACATTTGTGCTTCTATGTATCTATCTTATCTAATATATATATATATATATATTGTGTACAGTGTATTTATATAGGAGGAGCGAGTTATCTTTCAATTGATTTTTTGCATTTGATTGAAACATGTGTATATAAAATCATCTTTTAGTAGCGGGAGGAGAGAGCGATGATATTATTTTTCTACTTATAGCATAATAATTGTTTACCTGATGTACTAATAATAATACATGGACACTTATCATCTCTTATCGCTTCATAAAACTGTCTACAACTGTCTACACGGTAATTAATTCTATAATACGGCTCACTTATTGTAAATAACTAATTGATTGTTATTTTGTTAGGGTTAATTATTTCCCTATATTCACTTCTATTCAGTTGTTAATAGTTGGTCATATAGTTCGAGACATGTAAGATGAGAATTCTTCTATCCCCACTCACTGTTAGCTCATGTGTACATCATTTGCATGTGTATATGTAGCTATGCCCACACTTGTTGTACTGTACATATTAAGTGTAATTAAGTAGAGAATTATTAGTTATACTCAACAACATTGCTGGAAAATGCTTCATTGTAAATAACCCTAACTATTGTTATGTTAGAGAGTTTTGACGACGCATCTATCTATAGAATTTAGAATTGAAGAGATCAACAACCATCAATCAAGATTGAAAAACCAAGTTTTATTTTATTTTTATTTTTGGTGACATTTGTAAATAACTTCATTATTAATTAATTGTTGTATTATATAGATATGTATTTGTAGGATTTGATTTGAACATTATCCAGATAGAAATTACTTGCGGGACTTACTAATATAATTATCGATTGATGACCAATAAACTATAATTGATTAATTGATTGATTGATTGTTTATGAAACATAAATTGTACATAGTGGAATAGTGAGCCATCTGAAATGTGAATATCGTGAATATTGTTTGTACTATGCATAAGGAATATCTTGGCTGTTGTCACCCAAATCACAAGACTAGGTACTCTATTCAATGTTATGTTTCGTCTGATTTGTTTTAAATTACTAAATTACTGCGTACTTAGTGTACTATCTATCTACTATGAGTTAATTAATTATCTTCTATATTATCATAATATTAACTATCAGATTGCTTTCTTTTTAGAGAAAAAACGAAATCATTTTTTTTTCTTCAAACGTCGCTATTTGCTTCATTCACTATTTAATTCCTTGCTTGAGTTTGGTTTGTAATTAATATTGGTTATACATTTAGTAGCATAGCATACCATATATGATATGATATGATATAATGTAAGTATGTATTTTGTATGTTAACTCTCGTCCAGATTGTAAATAGTTGGCTGCTGATAATAATAGTTTGCACATTCTGTGTGTTTTCATGATAATACACTACTACTACAAAATAATTATTATTAATAATATATGAAACATATGCAAATAATTATCTTTTCTATTATGGGGGGCTTTCTTAACATTTAAAAGAATTACAATAGCCAGCAAATGGAAGAATTTTTGTAAAATTCTTCATTATTGAACTGCACAGTTAACCCTTGATTATCCGCCTAAATTTTCATTCCTAAGCTAAGCTTGGCGGATAATCGAGGTTTTCCTGTTTACTAGCAGAAAAGGACATATTATATGTAGAAATTGAATTGTTGGGTCAGACAATATAATAAATTATTTAAGAGCATAAAAAATAGCTTTCATGCAGGCGATATTCTTGATGCACACCGGTTTAGAAACAATGAAAATGATTGTGCGCCATTCACTGCCTATGTAATCTCTGTGTCTGATTCAGCATCCAGTTGAATTAGCACGCAGTATAAGAAGCCTTTCAAATTGTCATTTTTTGTAGAGAGCGCTGGCCGAATGGTTAGAACCAGGTGTATCTGAGCGTTCAAATCCCGGCTAAATACTCTGAGAATGAAATATTGCATAGCGCTGCATATAGAGATTACAACACTATCTTAAAATATAATTTAGAAACTTTTTATATTTGGAGGAAATCAAAATGTGAACAATTTAGAAAAAGGATAACATTTCTATACTAAAAATGATTTGTTTTGATTTAAATATGTAATTACGTTTTATGACAATATATATAGTTGATACACGTCTCAAATGAGACGTATTATATCTTAACTTTACTGTTGAAGACATCATTTTTTCAAACTGGGTTCCATCACATATATTGATACTTGATGTCTATCTATCTATGCTTTTACATTATAATTCCTTATAATCTGCTGATAAATATATATTCAATTCGGTGGGGACATTTTGAGCGTGATCGGTTTGTCCCAATTTATAGCCGCATGGTATAATTAGCCCTCATATATTCCGCTACCACCAATACTGAAATATATAGCACAATTTTCTACAGTATTTGTCTCTCAATTGTCCACCAAATACGATCTCTAAATATCGGAATTACTATTTTTATGACTATATACGTTCTATATATTCTAGAAGCGCTAACAATTTGAATTAAAAGAAAATGATTTAGCTCAACAATTAAAATGCCTGTCAAAATGAATCTCTATTAAACAGGGTTATTTGAGATGTTAAATTAACAACTCAAATATAATTAGAAATTTGCAGCGATATGATCGAATTTCAGAACGACTGAAAGGATTTGAAAATTTTAATTATACCCAGCTTGAATATCCAGTTACTTAAATGAAAAATATCGAAAGCGCTATAGCTGTAATATACACAAAACTTAGACATGCCGATTGAATTGATATGAACTGTGAAATATGATTGAGAAAGATATAAATAAAGTACTTATAAACATTATAAAGTTCCTCACGAGAGAACGATAACATACAAGTAAATTCATTTTTTTATTTGTGTTGATTTTAATATAAATTCAGCTTCTGAGAATTTGAAAATGACACTAGATATTGAATTCAAAAACGTACTTTGTAAATCTGGACACAACAAAGATGGAATGCTTATCGGGCCAAAAACTTTGTACTTACAAATATATGGCCACAGAAGAAATCCGCAAAGCCACTTGGCCAGTCGCCAGCTGAATGAGAAGAATATGCACTAATGGGTTCATATGACAACACTAGAGAGTAGCAGAAACCGAAGAAATCTGCCGACAATAAAAACTGGTCTCTAATATTCTCCATTGATGATATTTCAAATGCTTTTACACAGTTTAGAATCAAAGGTATATGGGCCATGACTTCCTAAATACTCGCCTACTTACTTTTAAGTCAACCAATCTGCCATCTTTTCAACTTCTCCACTTGTTAAGAAAGATACCAATACGCACTAAAAACCCGCTTTATGTAGTAAAGTTTGTTACACAGTAATTAAAAGGATTTCCATAGAATGCATGATATCTATGGTTCTACCAAAGCTATACCATAGATTTTCATATGGAGTTTCATGACCATAGATAACCCAAAACTTTCCGATAGCACCTACATTTTCAATAGTATTTGTATTTGATATGGGACGTGAAATCGAATTTGCTTGGTAGGAAATTTATAAACTGATAATCGACCTTTTACAAGGCCGATTATAAGGCCGATTATGAATAAATTATACGCTGTTTTGCCTTTTTCTATCATAAAGGAAATTATTAAAATTTAATGAAACAATCCCCCCCAAACCCCAAAAAATTAGAGAATTGCATCAAAATAATATTTATTATGGACCAAACAGATGGTTTCAATATTCAATACGCATGACAAAAAAGTTAAATCTTGAAAACAAAAATGAATTAAATAATTGTAGTAAATATTTCCCAGATTATTATGACAGATACACTCACTCACAACAGATACAATTAATCATCACATACATCATAGGTCAGGATATGGCGACATGGATTCTCACAATAATTCATAAGAAATGAAACAATCGAATCATAGTGCAAAATACAAAAAACAAAAAAAATCTTATTATCACTTTAAGGAATACGGAATACCCAGAGAAAATTACAAGACTTTGAAACCATACTTATTAATTAATAATATAGGAGGGTTAATACTCAAAATACATAAATATGGTGGGGTAGATAGAATAAACATTCGACAAGATGAAAAGACATCACAATATCAAAACAGAGAAATTGACGTAACACATAAATATTGGGCCCTTACAAGTATGGAGAAATTATGAGATAATAATTCCTATAATTCCCTTATAAAGTAAGAAAGAAGAAAACAAACCACGAGATTTCTTAAACATTCAAAAAAGTCAATACCGACACAGAGAGAGATTCACTTTTAGGAAAATGATCAACTAGAAAAGAGTTGTTAAATACACCGGATATAATATATGATCTAGCATATGATGGTTGGAATATAAGTCTCCTTCCTCTAGGACGAACAGTATATACTATATCACTACAAGGTCTTCTAACTGTAAATCCATGATAAATCGATAATATCCCTTCTGAGCTGGGCGAATTCACTTTCAATGAAGTCAATATACGGGAGGGGAGGGGGGGGGACTAAATGCTGGCAGTAAAGAAACAATGACAATAGTAGAGGAAACCGCCAGCCAGGGGACAGCGAATGACTGACTGACTCCATCATCATAGATAACAAAATTATTGATCGGCGTGAGCCACACAAATATTAGTTCACGACTAATAACTACTATACTCAAGAACAGGAGGAATGGATATTCAGGCGGTGGCCTTCAATGAGTCAGTGTCTCTCGTGAGCTGTTCACTTTCCACATCGCTCTCATCTTGATTCAGGGGCTGGAAGCCGCTCCTCTCTTTGAACAGTGGGCCATAACGTCGATTGCGCGGACCCTGCTGTGGACAGCAGATGCATTTACCAGAGCGACAGCAGCGACAGAAGAGGACCATGCACAGAATCAAGGCGACTGGAGCTATCAGAGCAATTCCAATGAGAATGGGCGTGTTGTTATTTGACACGGCCTCTTTTAGAATGGTGCTCACTGTGAAAACACGATTGTATAAATTAAGATGCATTTACAAGTGTACTACTGATCAGTAGTGATATACGTTAAGTAATCTTTTTCTGCATTCTGGCAGCATAACATGAAATAGAATAACAATGCACCCCAAGCATGTCAAATAAAAGATCGCAAAATATTTCATTAAGTTGTAAATAAGAGAAGGAAGGGTATTTAAATAATTGTCACAATAGTTCCTATTCAGCAAATGCAAATATGCAAACAAAATGAACTATCACCAGAAAAGCTGATTTACCTCGATTGAAAATATTTGTCACTGTAGGATAAAAGGCAATCTTTGAGTTCATGAACATTTATACAGGAGAATAAATTTAGTATTAACATCCTCTAATATAACTAAGTATCCTCTAGTATAACTAAGTATCATCCAGTATAACTAAGTATCCTCTAGTATAACTAAGTATCATCCAGTATAACTAAGTATCCTCCAGTATAACTAAGTATCCTCTAGTATAACTAAGTATTCTCCAGTATAACTAAGTATCCTCCAGTATAACTAAGTATCCTCCAGTATAACTAAGTATCCTCCAGTATAACTAAATATTCTCCAGTATAACTAAGTATCCTCCAGTATAACTAAATATCCTCCAGTATAACTAAGTATCCTCTAGTATAACTAAGAATATTCGAATATTCTCCTCTAAATGCAACTCTATGCATAATTTTGTTGATATTAATATTTAATGATTCGATAGGCATTTATCTTAACTGAATGTAAAATAAAATGGGGCCTGCTATTATTCCATTGAGAATTCTCAGAGTAGACATTCAAAATGAACGTCTTATTTCGGAGTAGCTCTATAACGACGACTAACTAATAGCCAATAAATTTGACTTCAACAGAATCAGTGTTGCCTCTCTGCATTATTATAAAAAAAACACAGTGAATAGAAAAATATCAAAACGTTAATTGTAAAGCACAGATGAAAAATTAAGAATAATTAAATGCAGATTTTTTCAGGGCTCTTTCAGGGCTCTTTCAAATCAGATCGATTTTCATCTGCAAAATAAAGTTGTTAAAAAATTGAGTTAAGAGGAAATGTGATATTAATTTGCAACATTTTAATAACAACCACAATTAGAATAATGCACAGATAATAGATTTCGTTTTTCATTATCGTCAAGATCATGACTTTTCCAATGTGCCGTTCCACGTCAGAATTGTCATGGAATATCGCCATGGTATGGCGATATCGCCTCGATATAAAAACAAATGACAAAGTTCACAAAACATAGTATATCATTAGGAAGTGAAAATGAAATTTTTTATTCAATGTTGTATTGACCAAAATAAATGTATTAAATAATATATAACAAAAATGACACTAGCAAATACTTAATAATCTCAGTTACTTAAGTTACAGACTTACAGACATAAAAAAAAATTTCTTCATTTTGCTGGGGAAAAAAACACAGTAAATCTTAAAAAAAACACAAAAACACAGAAAATACTAAAAAAAACACAAAAACAGTAAATCTTAAAAAAAACACAAAAACACAG
>JAYMFX010022232.1:3762-15543 GCA_036784945.1 Monocelis spectator
TTCATGTTACCAACATAATTGTTGTGGAGAAGCAACAACAATATTGAAACTATAGTCCACCATACAACCATTGATAATAGCTCATATTTTATGTTATTTTTACAATCTTACAATTCCCAAAACAGGCTATAACTTCTTTAATTATGTAGTCGAAAAACCTGCTAGATTCAATTGATAAAAAATATATCGGTATTTTACTGTAGTATACGCTTTTTGATACAGCTGGTTTATTTAAAATTATTTAGTTTTATTTCCATATCTCTGTAATTTCCATTATCTTGGTTGTTATTGAGTTCATTGTACTTAAACACTAAGAATTTTAACTTGGAGAGATTAAAGAAATTTGAACTATTGAAAATTTTACTTACCTTTGAACTGGTAATTATTTCACCTTTACTCCATCTCGCAAGAGATAATAATGTATTAATTCAGATTATTATCCGTTATCTCTGTTACTGACATTTTAGTGACTTCAACCTGCTAATTTTCAAATAATTAGGACATATTGTCATTGAATATTTGAACTATTATATAGATCGGTTTAATAATTAATCGATTTAATTACAGTCAAAGCTGCGAAGAGTTTTCATTTTCAATTTGACTATGATAACGATTCGAATTCATAGAATGTTGCAATGTTATTAGAAACATTGTCAGAATTATGTCATTTAATTAAATTTCAATCTCATTTTCTCGTTACGGTATAATATGTATACATATGATCATTTGTAGAATGATTTGATTTTCATTTATTTAGATCTGAATGGCAGCATATCAAAATTCCTCGATCATTGGATGACGCTAAGAATCTTGGCTTGGTGTTATCTCGCTATACAGACAATTATTATTGGCAGGTTCTCGTTGGTATCACCTCAATATATGTATTGTATCCTTTATCCGATTTGCAACGCTTTTTATACAGTTTTTTGTAGGAATGCATTTATGTATTTCTTATATCCATACTCATATTTTTGTGCATTTTTTTTTCTTAACTTCATAATTTTTACAGCCTGCAGTCTTTCATGATTCCGGGATCCGTGTTATTTAGTGTGTTATTGGGTTATCTCTTTCCATTCTGCACAGCGTTGTTTATTGTTTGTTTTGTAAGTTCATTTTATTATTGTGTCATGTTCTGTTAGTTTTTATTTTATTTATAGCTATATACATATAGAATACAGGACACAGATTTAAAATACATGGCATAGAAATAGAATACGGAGCACAGATCTAGAATACACAATTTCGGAGGTTCTCTTTTCTCATATAATTTCTTTGGGATTTTTTAAATGTGTAGTCAATCCATTCTCTAACTCGAGTCTACTTGCTGTAATAATTGTAAATTTTGTTCCAGAATTGACAATTCTGTTTTCTATCCAAAACCTTTCTACTATATCATACCTTTCTTATTAATTGACTGTCACACTGCTTTGATTTTATGAAATTGATTGTCTCCCTTATTCCATTTCATTTAGTGTTCAGCAGTGGGCGCCTCATTTTGTTACCTGATAGCAAGTCTGGTGGGTGGGGGACTGATTATGCGCTTTTTCCCTCAAAAGGTCAAATGGTGTCAAGAAGTGGTCAGTATTACAATATTTTATTGTGCAATGTTTAGATGAATGGATAGGTCGTCCAAATATTTTGCATAAATGACTTCTTTTATCTTCTAACTAATTGATAATATAATTGATATTTTTATAATGTGCTTATCAGTTGTGGTTATCCTTGTCGGAATATTTAGACTGCTAAGTATCAGCGTCACATGGCAATCTACATATTTTGCTTGCGAGTTGCGCCTTACATACCTAACTGGGTGGTGAACATAACCGCTCCAATTCTCAATGTCCCACTGGCTCATTTCTTTCTAGGAACATTTTTTGGTAAGTCATACTATTTATAAGAGAGTTTTTGTATGTTGTCATATTCATTATTGAATTGGATCTATCTATATGCGTGTATTGTATGTATATTATAGATAGATGTCTGGCTTTTCTTAGAATCGACAAATTCTAACATCTGTAAAAAATTTATAATTTATTGTATTTAAATTGTATTGATAGCCTGACGGGCTATAATCAGGCTGATCAACTTTAGGAATTGGTGTGATATTGGACCGTTTGGGGCTTTTTGAAATGCAACTAGACCTATGTCAAAACGGGCGTTCATTATTTTCGTTAATGGTTTGACATTAAACACATTTGATGATCATTTTGCCTGACGAAGTGAATGTTCGGATATCCTTTTGCTTTTCAACGATTCCTTACTATTCTACCTAATGCCATGTAATAATATCTATGTTTGTTTATGTATTTTAGGAGTAATCCCGTTGTCACTGTTATTTGTTAATGCTGGTACCACTCTCCAACAACTCACCTCAATTGGCATATCCTCATTGGCATCCGCCTACACACTACCATTGTTCACTGTGATTTCCCTATTGCCTTTCATTTTTCGAAAGCAATTAAAGGAAAAACTGTTATGACCAGATAGCCAATCAACCAGAGTCCTCGTCGCACGCATTTAGCACCATACTACGAATACTGTAATACGAATGAATCGCTTTCATCTTAATCATTATAACAACCTTTCTCACAGAAGTGATATCTCGAGATGCTTGTTATATGGTTGGATTTAAATTCGCTTTGATCTTTTGATTTGTACCATTCATTATATTTTACACATTCTGTTTTTCAATTGTTATTTCCAGGTGCTGAAAACGTGCATCTTATCAATTTAGAGAGTAATTTTTGTTATTAAATGGCCATCAAAATGTTTTAGTTAATAGCCCTGGTTAATAGTGTATTTATTATCTATGGATTTTCAATTCAAACTATATCATTCGTGAATTTATATCGATATGTACCAACATGAAATCATATATGTATTTTCACACGAATTTCTTTATTCACAATGCTTACATTTATGATTATAAATCTTTGATACCACTGTTTTTCTTTCATTAAATAATAAATATCTTTCTTTATCTGACTGAATTATCGAATTAAATTCCTATATAAAAATGCTTATTATTATGCGATGAAGAAAACTATCATCATTTGAAAGTGATATTACTTTGCTGAGACTTAAAATAATTATGCAAAGAAATTTAAATTAATTTTTAACTATAAACGAAAATTGTGTAGATAAAAAGGTAGAAAAGTTATTTGAGTATTTGTAAGTTAATCAAAAGTAAATCTTACGGCCGTTTAGTTTAATGATATTGCAAGCAGAATGCTATTTTACATCTGTGCGATCTTATGATAGACGAAAGAAATACGGACTGTTTTATATATGAATTATACATATACAAGGAATTGCATGCTTACGACCATATAGACACAAAACGTAAAAAGAATTATTATATCCGTTTGCAGGATTGTTAAACCGAAAAGGCCTTCATCAGAATTATGATGCTATTGTACATTGTCCGAAATCAAAACAGCTTTTTCAGTAGATTACGATTTAATAAAAATGTTTTTGTTTAAAATAGAAACTTATTTTTTGGATTGAAGAATAACCCAACTTTTAGTGAGAATATGAGAATAATCATGTTTTTAAGATGTTTTATGTATTTTAGTATGATTTAATTAGTTAATTATGAGTTCAGTATTGATATATTAATAGATTCCAATTAATTCCAATAAATTGCTTTTATTGCTGATGCTTGCTGTGTATTACATCTAATTATATATATATATACAACAGCCTCGATTTTTACTCAAGACAGTTGGATATATGAAATCCTCCTTTTTTGATTCAAGTATATTTACAATTAAAATAACTTGTAATATTTCTAATTTACCTTTTGATTAGCCACTATGCTTTCTTTTGCACCCACATTTCAGTTTCTATCAATTTATCTGGATATATCCGGAGTGCAGCTGTCCTTAAGTAAAGTTATTTTGGCTCATATTGGTGTGTAACAAACTTTATAATTAAAAATCTTAATATATTTATGAGCATTACAAAATTAGAATTATAAAATTTAAGTCCAATTAATATTAGGTAGCATTTACCTTAATTTAATACCCTATTGGAGTGCATCTGGATTGAAAACTCAGAAAAATAAAGCTTGGTTTTGCACATTGTTTGCCTCTGTCATTCTGTTTTGTGAATTCAGCAAATCAGCACACTCCTCTCATTTATCACTGAAAAAGCTTCCTGCATTGTAGCACATTTCCCTCTACTGGTCAACTTCTTACTTGATCAATGATTCACAAACTGTGTGTGTATAGTTAAGGACATTAAAGACAACATTCTGCTAATTTTCTTTATTTAAAATTCATTTTTAATGTTCAAAACTGGAGGGTCTAATATAGCTAGCTAGTTCTTTATAAAAATTGAAGAAACCAATATATAAATCAAGTATAATGATGAGAAACATTCATTTAAAAAAATTATGTTTTATGGGTCAATATTGTTACTTTTCACTTATTATATAAATAATCAGAAAATGCAATTACTAATTAATTCACTAAAATGATTTTTTAGTAAATTTCAATTTCTGTATGATAAAAAGCCTTGTTAGTTATTACTAAACTGGAAATTAAAACATAATTGCTGAGATATTCTTAATATCATAATTATTTCTTATTTAAGATTTCATCAGGTCATCATGTCAAAGCACAAAGCTATTATGAAAAGTATTGAAGAAGTAAAGCAAGGAAAATCAAATGCTATAGAAGCATGTGGCAAAGATTTTGTTATCATTCCTGAAATCTCTGAAATGGGTTTGTCAAAATTAAGACTTATAAATTTATTTTAGCAATAATTGATTATTTTAATCAAATAACACTTAAGTGTAGAAAATATGCTATATTAAAGTGAATAATGTAAATTTTATTCATAATGGATGAATGATCTAATAAGAAACATGGCAGTATGATTTCTTATGTTCAATTACATGAGTCAATTTTGTTGATCAATAGAATTGACTGCTCATACAACTCAATTGTTGATCACCATTCATTAACTTAATTAACTTTCTTGATTACTTATTGATCAAACAGATAAATATTGCTCAATAAAATTGACTCGACTGTAAATTGACACCTTTATTTTTATTGCTGGTCAATAACTGTAAAAATGTACTCAATAAATATATTTCAGTTTATTACAGTCAGTAAATGTCTCTACACTCATTCATATAATTTTGTTACAAATTGGTATTTGATAAATGTTTTATTTTATTTTAGCTAATATATCCACATTGACATCATTAACATTGTCCCACAATAAAATTGAAGGTACAGTTATTGATCTTAATATTATTATAGTAGTTATGGATTGTTTTACCTGTTATGAAGAATATCCAATTATACAAAAGTACTTGCAAAATATGGTTAACATCCAACCAGATTTAGACTGCATAATTATCATTTAGTTATTTGTGATCCCGAATCACTGTATAAAATGATAAATATAAGAGATTAATTTGGTATTTTAGCTGTTCCTGATGAAATATGCTCACTGCAGCATTTAGAAAACCTGAATCTTTTCAACAACGCCATTGCTGTGAGTTATTTTTTATAAGTTTTCATTTAATTTATGCCAACTTTTGGTCCAATTTAAAGCTCAGCAACAATATTCTGTTTATATTTGTATTGAAGGATTGTCTATATATGTTGTTTCTTTTAGAAAATAAGTCCTAGAATTTCTGAATTGTCTCATCTGAAAATCTTGAATTTAGGGTAAGTGTTTATCACTCTAAATACGCTTGTAATTCACTTCAATGTATTAAGTTTTGTTCGTTTGTTTTTCAGGATGAATCGAATCAGTCAGTTACCACGGGGCTTTGGCTCTATGCCAGCATTAGAGGTGTTGGATTTGACGTACAACAATTTATCCGAGGGCTGCTTTACTGAGAATTTCTTTAATTTAAGTAAGTCATTTAATTAATATAATCAATAAGTATTCCGTTTATCTACATAAAAATGAAAATGTTTCAATTAAAATATAAAAAAACATTTTCATTTTAGCTACGTTGAGAGCCTTATATCTATCTGACAATGATTTTGAACTTATTCCTACTGGTATTGGAAAGTTGGTGAACTTGGAAATTGTAAGTAGAATAAATCAATTTTTGGACATTGGAAAACGACCTAATAAATAGTCTCTATAGTCGTTCATTAATTGATTATAAATTATTTCATGTGGATCTTTATGTTGTAGTTGGCTTTAAGGGACAATGATTTGATCAGCTTGCCTCCTGAAATTGGCAATCTAAGTCGTCTGAAAGAGCTGCATATTCAAGGGAATCGATTGACTGTGCTACCCCCGGAGTTAGGTGAGTTAGTAGATCCGCTATTTGAATAGGGAGGCTGAATACCACCGAATTGGAATAACGTTGAATTCTGTTCTCTTATTTTCCCTGTTTTGCATAGAAATTCATATTTAGCTATTTCATAAGAGATTTTCATTTTGACCCCTGTCGACCGCTATACTATCAGAAGTTAATGATTTTGTCGGTAGACAGTCTTTTTGTTATTTTCCTGTTTGAAATGTGTTGGTTATCTAAACATGTTGTACCACTTTCAAAATATTGATGTTTTGACCTGTTATTTCACTGTGTCTCTCTTATTGTGTGATCTAATCTGATAATTTTTTTAACTTCCTAACTTGCTAGGTTCATCGTCCTATAACGAGTTATCGGATTTTTAGCTGAATCCTTTTGAATTAAATTATTTTTTTATTGAGGTTTTCAATGACAGATATAATACATAAATTTCCCTGTGTGATAGCACATTCGAAGCCATAGATATTCGTTTTAGGATTATAAGCGTAATGTAATTTATTAGAATTGTTATTGAATAAACCATAGATATTTTATATGGTTTTACTATGATAGGATATTTAATCAACAAGTTTCCGTGAATAATTCATTTTTATTTCGTTCATGAAATTACTTTTCATATTAAACTAAAATTTACTACTGACTAATTAATAAACAGTAATATTCCTATTTATATTCTTTTTCAAAATTACTGTTTATAACTATAATATTGATCTGTGAGCAGGACACATCGATATGCTGGGCAGCAAACAGGTGGTGAAAATGTACGGCAATCCGTGGGTGACTCCGATAGCGGACCAATTACAGGTCGGACTTTCTCATGTCTTCGATTACATCCGATCGGAGACATACAAGTTGTGAGCAATCATTTTCACCACTTTATATGTAGTTACCAACATCTCTAGGATTGGTGTAGCTATTTTTACCTTCATGTTGGTACCATTTACTCTCATGATGGAATCCTATAAATTTCTTGCAAAACCCCAAGTGACCCATGTTAGCGATTCGATCATGTCTTGCTTTATATTCAGTTCCAACCAGCTTGCTACATTTACTCAGTAGAATATGACCTGTACTGATTCGTCTTTACCCGCTTCTTTATTCTACAGAGTGCTGAAATGTGTTGGCGGAAGATCTCGGCTTTCACCGCATTTGTACCGAGTGCGCGTCTGATCTTGTGCGGCTTGTATCAGTGCTTCCTTTTACTTCAGGAGCTCTCCCCTTTGGAGCCTTAACCATTGATCATCTGATGTGGTTTGTCCTGTCTGTTTGACGAACTGACCCTGCATTATCTCAGTCCTCCACTTGTTCAATCTCTCTTTTCGCTTCTCATTTTTATGTGCCGTTATGCTTTCAGCTTCGTTTCTCAATATTCCTTCATCTTGGATACCCGTTAGGAACATTAGACTCACTTCCTCATCATCCACCCCGTCTTTTATGCTCATTAGACCTCTTCTACTCTGTCGATATCGGGTTTGGGTGAAGGGCTCCGTGTATGGTCATGAACTTTCTTGTCACCATCTTCTGATTATTATTTCAATGAAATATCTAATTTAGTTATCATTCGTTATATCTCTGTTGACGATATCTTTTAGGCAGTATCGTATGATAAAAGCTATGGAATCTCTCTAAAGTTTGTAAACATAGTTTTATTTTAGTTCGGACATAATAACTATGTCTACTATCATTGTCACGTGATTTATCTACAATGAATCAACATTATAGAAATCATTGATTTTCGATAAATAGATATTTAATGAGTATATGCTTGTACAGATAGTGCTAATAATAGTGCTTTTGAGGTTTTACTGCATTTGCTTTAGATAGTATGATTTATTTATTTATTTCAGTCTTCATGAGAAGCATTTGTCGAGCGGTTATCAGCCGCCACCAAAAGCTGACAAATCCAAAAAGGTTAGTCGACAGCGATAATGATGATGATGATGATGGTGGTATTGACTTATTCAAATTTCCTGATTAAATTTGTGCTTTACTTATTATACCTTTAATAACTATTTTGCAATTGAATTGAATTGGATGATGAAATGAAATGCCTTATGAATTGATTGCTTATTATAGATGTGTTCTAATTCTTATTCTTATTCTTATTGCTACATTATAAATGTTTTATACGGAGCTGTTATTAAATGCTTAGAATTTTATTTAATTTTATCTAACGGCAATTGGCAATCATCAGCATGCTACAGTATTTTACAATGAAGGCGATTGACTCTGTTTTTTTATTATGCTTTTCAATATCATTACATATTTATGGCATTTAATGTTCACTTCTATAACAGCTTTTTAAGTCATTCGAATCTATTAAATTATTTACTGTACACGACAAACTTATCTTATATTCTATTTTAGTGTTTCATAGAATTTCTCTATTATATATTTCTGATGATAGCTTAAATGCTTTTTAATTATACCTACCTAGAATACTCTATTTTTATTATTCAAACAATCTTACTGCAATTCAAATGGCATTATAAAACTTTATATCTTACTGTCACATTTTCAATGAAGAGAATCAGAGAAAATGATTGTAGTATTGTATACGCAGTAAATTAATTATTAAATTAACTTCCTACTTTCATTTGAAAGTTTTGTGTATGGTTAACGATATGACCTCATTTGAATTTACCTATTTTATGGTGCTTCTCTTTAATAAAGATTTTCTAGCTATTTGAATTAAAATTAGCCACATTTCTTTACAATTATGAATGTATTTTACTGACCTCTTCTTCGATAAGTATTAATTATGTCAATTCTTCACTTTCGACTGCTGCTCATATGAAAGTAATTTTACAATGTCTTTAATTATAGAATTGTATTTCATGGTATAGAAACCAGTCATCATCCTCGTATTAATATATTTCTAAATTCACATTGTTATGATATGATACGACGCACCATTAAAAGCTGTTGTTAATTATTATACTTATACATATTCATATACTATACGAGCTAATTGATTGTTAAGTTTTATTTCTTGACTAGACCATTTTGATCATTTTTGTTTTTATTTTGTACAAGTAGTATACCTACAACTTATACATACTTTTGTTATATATACACATTTATACTTGATTATTATAATATACGCAACTTCAATACAATGTCCTATTTTCAAAGATATAATAAATCAACGTCAATTATATGAACATAGAGTATAAACAAAGTAAATTACCATGAGGATAGGATTCCGGCGTTGAAATGCGCATATTTTATTATACAATGAAAATTTTGTGTGAATACTACAATTAGCCATCATTTTATATCTTACCAAACTCATACAACTTACACCTATAACCCTTAGAAATAGCAAGAACTGCCAATCTTACTGTAAGAACAAATTAAAAGTCGAAGCTGTATTTCCATTCTTTGTTGGGGTGTGCTCCAATATACGAAATAATATTATTTTAATAAATTAGTTTAAATGAAACCTTGAAAGGGTGTGTAAATAGTGCCATATTCAAATATGATAAAATATTTTAGGTAAACCTATAATATATATAATATAGTGCGAATAAAAATAAACTAGGCTGCCATAAACTACTCATCAGGTTATTTTTATTTTGTGTGTTAATTTCAAATATTTTTTGTGAAGTTAAATCATTAAATTATAATCAAATTGTTCTATTAAATTATGTATTAAATTCTAATAATAAGTAATCTGTTTTTGATGCATGCAAATTAAATATCATAGTTATTCAATTTTCATGCTTTAATAGCTCAATAACAAAGCATATTAGTTAGAATATGTATTTAGTAGAAAAATGAGTTTGATGCAACATTCCATATATAATAATTGTAATATGATAATCTCTAATCATAGGATTTATTGGATATATCCGGAGTGTAGCTGTCCCTAAGTAAGGTTATTTTGGCTCATATTGGTGTGTAACAAACTTTATAATTAGAAATCTTAAGACATTCATGAGCATTACCTATATTAGAATCATATAAGCCCAATTAATATTAAAGTATTTACCTTAATTTAATGCCCTAATGATATTTTTGGCCTGGAGTGAAAACTCAAACTCAGAAAAATGAAGCTTGGTATATCTTTAGGTATTATTTACAATGTCAATATATTATTTCAAATTATCCTATTTAAAAATTGTAAATTGTTTGTTACAGAATATAAATCGGCTTAAACATTTTTGTCTAAGTTAGGAAAAATCTGAGTTAAATAATTCTAAATTATACAATAATTTTATTATCAAAAAGAATAATTTGACTAAAGCAAGGTCAACTGTATTTAGCAGTGCATGCCAGGCCTGTACCCAGGGAGGGGGGGGAAATAGGGGTGACCTATTTTTTAAGAATAGTATTTTTTCATATGTATAGATTTACATAGATTTAGAGGAGGCATAAGGAACACCCTCACCCAGATGACACTTAAATATTTTCTCTATTCCCCTCCTTCTAAAATTCCTGGGTATGTGCCTGAATGACTGAACATATTCCATTCATTATAGTACATTTAATACTATTCAAACTCTACTATAGTAGTGATAAAAAATATTAAATAAATAGTTTATAATCATACTTGGATACAATAATTCTTAAATTTTGAAATCTAAATCTTATGCTTGAAATTAAAGGACTTGCAATTTTTCTACCATAACAGTTCAATTGACAGGCAAACTGATCTATAGTAGACTTAGAGCAATGCAACATATATTCGTTTTATATACCAATAGGAAAGTGTTTTTGCTAATTAACTTAAAACCAATTAATTTGTGTTTGAAAATCAATATGAATTTTGGAAAAGTTATTATAAAGGTTACGATATAGTAAAATCTGCACTATTTTTATTGCCAGTTAAACTTGATTTGAGCTGACTTACAGCTTAATTGAGCTGTATTGAGTATGAAGAAACAAAAGGTGACAAATTGTTTTATAGAACTTTCTTAAGACATAGAACATAGACAGGTTGAACAATTGAGGATAAAAAGTTGAAGATTCAGCATTTATTAGATGTGTTGTAGTATTTTTTGCGTTTTTGACCATTACAATAAGGATGGATAATATAATGACGCCCATAGCTTAAGTTAATAAGATAAGACTGGAGTACCTAATCCAGAATGGATCAGATCATTTCTTGATAGACCCGAAGAACACTATTTTTACAGGGGACTTAAATGGCTTGCTCTTTTGATAATGTCGTTGATATTATCATTCCAACAGAGATTCCTAGAGAGAGTTAATTCAAAAAATTTGATGTTGGTGATATTAGGAGATAATATTGATTAAAGAAATGTTATTATTTAGATGCATTGACTTGGGGAAGATCCCCATGAAAATCAAAGTTAGGTTAATTATGGTTACATATTTTGTTTCTCTAATTGTAGAATAATGATTATTGGAAGAAGATCGGAACCACTGACCAGAGAGAACCAAACACTAAGATGTCGTATTTGTGTGCTAGTGTTAACAATCATATTATCAATGAATGTTGGAACTTCTTACATTGTAGCAGG
>JAYMFX010022342.1:2596-13320 GCA_036784945.1 Monocelis spectator
AATTTCATGTTGTATTTATTAAAAGAAAACTTACAGCAGTAGATATACATAGTACAGTATTTATGTAGGTTAATGATGATATGTAGATCAAAAGAATGGGTGCCGCAGTTTGACACGGCGCCTGATTCAATTTGGATGTGAATATCTACTCTGAACACAGCATTGATTAACATTGTAGGTATTGAGACAATACTGAGGAGGGGATTTTCTGAGCTACTCATAGCAAGAGTGAGAGACCGTCTGTGACCCCTCTATTTCAGAGAGGAAATAATCATCGATATCAACTGTCGCCATGCATTCCAACGCATATTTTATATGACTGAAATTCTCATGCAATATTTTGTCTGACATGATTTAATAAATACATATCACAATTTAGTATTTAGATCAACTTTCCTGAGGGTCATTTCGAATAAGATAGAGACTTTCACTATAAGTGGTTTATTGACCAATGAAAATGCTCGATTAATGAAATCCTCAGTCCATATTATAACCGGCTCGTACGAAAGGCTGATTCTATGCGTTCACTTTTAAATTTGATACTATTTTGATACAAAATAGTAGATTAGGAACCGGAACGTAATTAAAAATTTAATTACTTGAAATAGGCGCTGTAGTGTTAAGAGCTTTTAGATTTTATTATAGTTTACTGAAATATATTCATAGAATCAAACTGGTTTAACAACCTTTTACCACTCTACCTATCGATAGTTTATTTTGTTGACAATTGCTTCCATTTCGATACAATTCCAGTGACAGAGAGAGCCATGTGAATTATTCATCATACCTGAGGAGAGGAAATGGTTAAATATTTGGTTGTAATAAAAATCTCCTCTTATAATCACTATAAGCATAGGTATTCCTCCATAAGTGTGAAATGAACTGTTGAGTAGTATATCGGTTTTAATTGTTTGGATAATCACTATATAGCTCCAAGCAATATAATAGCGCGTTTGGCTTTGTTTATTTGCATTCAATTCAGTTCCTACAAGGACATCCACAATATAGAGGAGATGTTGCCAATTGTTGACAGTTGAGCAATGATGACATTGGAGGTTAAAGTTTCAAATTAGAGTTGAATTAATTAGTGGATCTTCATGGTGTTTTGGAAATGTTTAGTTTTAGTTTAGAACATGATGTGATAATCGAGTATGATACCTATGTATGTTAACCTATTGAGGCTTATTGAAGAGAGAGAAAGCGGTCCTGTCATAAATACCGACAGGACAAGGGTGACAGAAGGATAAGTACATCAGTAGATGAGAACCTGAAAAAGCTCGTATTCCAAACTAATGTCCTGTTTTAGCACTATTTCAAAGAGATTGATAGTCTTGCAAGTCTTCAAGACTTTGCTCACCTTTGCTTACCTTTGAGACATTTTCCCCTCACTTTGGAGGTGTCGGTCTTATCTTTGTTCGCCATTTATCTCTATCCGGGACCATCGCTGCAGGCTTCATATCCAACTTAATCTGGTTCATCTATGTTTTCCTTGGTCTTCCTTTCGCTTTCTTGCCTATTAACTCCCATTCCAGAATTCTTCTAGACGGACAGGCTTCCGTTGTTCTCCGCATCACGTGACCATACCAGCGTAGTCTCTGACTGTCTCATCACCTTTTCTATTGGTGTTAATTTTGCTATGTCCAATATTGTAGTGTTGTTAATATGGTCCTGAAGAGATATTCCCATGATCCTTTTAAGGAACTTCATTTCTGTTGATCTCATCTTCCCTTGTATCTCAGCACTCACAGTCCAACATTCCACTCCGTAAACCTGAAAATGCTCGTATTCCAAACTAATGTCCTCTTTTAGATCTATTTCAAAGAGACAATAATATGCAACTTTTAGATTATCTAAATACGAGAACCTAAGTTCTTGATTCGTCGATAATATTTATTTACTTTTTTAAGCGAGAAGTCTCAATCGAGCTCCCAAGAAGCATTTAAGAAACCACCCCTGAAACGCAATTTTTCAACCAGTAATGCCGCCACCACGGCATCTAAGAATAATCGAGTCAACAAATCTCTCGACAAACCAAAGAGTGCTCCCAATGTAAGAAGAACTTTCAACACCGTACGCCTATCTACTACTGAGTCCCGCGACGACGATGAGGACTTTGAGAGACCAACCACCTCGACTTCCTATCGGTCCAGAAGCAGCAAGTCAGTTAATGTCGCTACAACCACTCCCTCTGCTCCTGCAAATGTCAGAAAGAGCAGTCGATCCACTACTGTACAGAGTGAGTCTACACTGTGCAGTGAAATCTATACCTATAATAAATTTGGTTCAAAGGGACCACTTGTAAAATAATATAACAAAACAATCTCATTAATCTCATCAAAATCTTCTATTTAATGCTCTATTTGTGCACGAATAGTTATATGGTGGATTAATCATCGACAAATAAAATCAAACTTCTTAATAACGCTCTTCAAATGTTCTCAAAAACACTAAAATGCTCACCTTGACGACATTTTTACACCTCGTCTTCGCTCGCCAATGTATTCTGTCCTGTGACCTAAGGCTTTCTAGTCAGCCCAATATCTCTGAGGTCTTCTGCGACCAATCCCATTCTCTTTCCCATCTCGGGATCCTCCTGCTGACTACATGCTCAAAAGATCTTAATCTGTGGGACCTCAATACCGGGGATGTTAGTAGTCATCTTGAGGCTTTCTAACAGGGAAATGCCGTGGATTCTTCTGAGTATCTTCATCTCCGTGACCCCAATTCTATGCGTTTGCTTTTATACCTATAGTTCAACGTGGCTACGACCCATACACCACTTGTGTAAACCTTGAGCTTTACTTTGACCGTCTGGGATCTTCTTGTCTGATATCAATCACCCCACTTAGACTGCGCCAGAATCCAGATTCCTTTGCAATGTTGTCCATCAGTAAGATGGACAACAAGTATGAGCTTAAGGCCCAACTTCTATCTTCCTGCTGGTCACACAAAGTCAGACTAGAATACCGAGTAAAGAATTCTGTTTCTGATGTTCTTAAAATGTATAAGTTTATAATAACAATATTGTTCGTGCTTTTCTGTATGCGTTTATTTCATTTCATCGATCTATTCAAAGATTCTACTAACAAAATGTCAATAAACTAAAATCTTCAAATTACCAATGTTTGTAATTCTCTATTGATTAAAACTGACATGAGACTATCTCACGAATTATTCGATGTTGTACAACCAAGAATATTTAATTAAATGACCAATTGAATTCTGCACAAAGTTTTCGAAAGAAGTTTCAATAAACTTTCGTGAAATGTCAAATAATTGAGTATCTGTGAAATTCAATTGAACATCATCATTATTTAATGTAACATCGATCTATTTGTCTACTAATAGCTCTTTCATTGGTAATGCATTGGTAATAATTTCAGAGAAGAGTGTTGTGCTATCAGTAAACAATTCCGATACTAGCGATGAGGAGGACATTTTTGAGAAACCAACTACTACGTCACGCTCCAATCGATCGATAAAAAGTAAACGACCTACTCCCGAAACAACTTCCACTCATTCGAATGTTAGAAAAAGCGGCAGATCCTCTTTACGGAGTGAGTTGGTTGGTGGATAAAAAACAAAAATTTGACGGTGCTTACGAGAAAATTTATTTTTTGTTGATTAATTTTAGGTGATAGGTTAGTTGTGCCAGTGGAGAGTGATGAGGAGGATGAGTCCAATGACGTCGAGGATCTTGACAAACCAACCTCCACAACTGCCAATAGATCATCAAGAAAAGGCAAATCTCTTGTAAATGAGACGTCTCGCGCTCCGCCAAATGTCAGAAAAAGTTGCGAAGCATCTTTACAGAGTAGGTGATGAGTTCATTCTATTGACTCGTTTGTCTTAGTTATCTAATACTCTGACTCTCTCCACTAACCAACACTCTCTTTGAAAGTCACAGTGTACTTAAAGGGCCCTTCCACGGGCATTTTGGCGCGCTCAAACTCAAACGACTGTAGCAATTGTGTCAGTTTTGATGTTTTGCGTCGACAAAATGGCTGTGAACGGGCCTTTCAACTGTTGATTGAAGGCATAGCGTTCTATTTATACGCTAGAATTGTATATTTGGATCACTCTTTTGTTACTCTTTTGTGACATTCTATTTATATCTCAGCAAAAAACTGAAAGAGAGCTCCTTATTGGTTTATTCCAATCATAGAGAGATTCTCATTATCCTGCGAGCCAATCATAGAGAGATTTCGCATTATCCTGAGAGCCAATCATAGAGAGATTCTCATTATCCTGAGAGCCAATCATAGAGAGAATCTCATTGTCCTGAGAGCCAATCATAGAGAGATTTCTCATTATCCTGACGTCACACAGCATTTCAGATATTGTATGAATGTATAAAAAATGTAATGTGTAATTGATCTATTTAGTGCCAATGATGTTGGAGTAAGTATATCTATCTACTTTTATAATAATAATCGTAGAGAGATTCACTTGGTTTGTATTTTATTGTATAGATAAATCAATATCATTGTCTAGTTGATGCTTGCTGATTGATTGATTGATTGATTGATTTTTTCATTCCTTCCTGAGTCAGTCTGAATGAAAGTAATCCTTCTGTTTATTCTGCATACTATTATTTAGTGCATGTGTTTCAGTTGATTCGTTAATTTAGAATGCTTCGTTAAACAAATCCCCGCTTACTGACTTATTTAGCAGACCAGCTTATATTATCCTCTTCCAACTAACTCACTTCACTCATGTGGAAATATCAATTTTTATTACAAATTCTCTACATACTTTCGCTTGTTAGCTGATTAGAATAATTAACTGTTTTGCTGATAAGAATTTATTTTACCCTATTTTATAGCTACTATGCTCATGTTATTATCATATTTATCAAGTGATATTTATTAATATTTACACTTTCATTTATCTCGATTAAATTTAGAATTATTTAAAGAGGATCATTATATAATTATATAATAATGAAAATCGAATTCTGATTACTCAAAAAAAGTTTTTGTTCCTATCACAATTAAAATTTACTTCGAAAATTTGAAAGTGTAATTTATCAGGCCCTTTCTATGCAATAATTCCCTAATCAATAGATATCTGTTTATACTCTGTGTAGTAGATAGTGAACACATTTAACTACCTCTTATTTCCCTCACATATGAATAATTCACATGCGTACCATTGCAATTCAACTGTATCGAAATGAGAGCAATTAATTGTCAACAAAATAAACTATTAATCGATTAAATCCTCTCATCGTTATTTATTTTATCAAGATGTATCGTGGATGCATAGAAAAACACTTAAAAACTGTAACATTTACATATATATATATATGGTACTGTATATCGAATCAAATAAAAACATACGGTTTATGTAAATAAAGGTAATTCAAAGCATAGTCCATAGAAATTGATTTATAGAAATGCATTTAACTTTAGTTGATTATTTCAGTATTATTTTGTTAATAATTGCAGATCAATATTTGTTTTTCATTTCCAGCCGGTGTCAACAACTCGTCCCGAAGATCATCATTGAGAAAATCGACCTCTAATAATTAGTGTCAAATAATTTAATATACTGTCTGTTTATTGACTGTATACTGTAGAATACTTAAAATGTTTTAGTATTGTATTTTCTACTTATCTGTGCCTCATTTTTTACTTTTGAATCCGGCCAAATTTACATGACTTTTTTACATTCATAGTACAAAGTTCTAATTTGAAAATTGCCATTTTCCAATCTCTCTCTCTCTCTCTCTCTCTCTCTCTAATTTTTATAAAAGAATACAACATTAAATGATTTAAATGTTTAATTATTTATGATAAATCTACTATCTACATATCTATCTGACTGAGTTTGTAATAAAGTTTTTATGTTTTTAAAATATTTTACATATTATAATTTATTAAAAATGCTTCGCTTAATACGAACAGTTTTTAGGGTGTCTTTTCCATCTCGTACTAAACCGAGCAAATATCTATTGTACTGTCTCAATCAAGCTCGGCCTATAGGAGGATATTAACCCTTTCGTTATTATAATAATTTCTATGATTACTCAAGAATTACTCAATCCAAAAATATAGACGTGTTATTGTAACTGAAGAATTCAATTTTAATTATGTATATTATTTTGAAGCCATGTAAACTCTTCGAATGAATCAATTTAGTAATAATTTTAACATCGAAATCTATACGTTACGAATGAAAGGGTTATTAAATGGTTTTTTTGACGTAACCTTAAATCGTAGGTACATCACAAACTTTTCGTAGTTCGATCTCTATAAGAAATGTGTAAGTTCAATTTACAGTTTAGTCTGGAATATGATATTAATTCATATAGCAGTCATCGTAATGACATAATCGGATAGTGTATTTAGAATATCATTAAATTCGATTTATGTGATATTTCGATTAAAGTATTGCGCTATGTATGATTGGGAAATGAAATATAGCCCCTGGTTGCGCTTTAACCAAGCACGACGTCGTCAGTATTCATGTAAAGCAAAAACGATTGCACCCATTTAATAACTGTCTGCGTTCTATCTTCATGTCTTATCAGTTTCATCTCTCTCAGAATAATATCGCATTCATTGAATGTAGTTTATAGTTATCTGTGTAACTTTATGAGCTGATATGCTCGCATTTCTCGGATATTGATATTCGATGTTATCAGACTTTAATAACCGCACAGGATCTGTTTTCTCCTGTTTCGTATCACGTAGACAGTGAATACCATAGAGTAAAGAGGGTATTCACAGAGATCAAACTCAACGAATTTTCCGTAAAATCGTTTGTTTAACAATATAGTAATGTTTTTTAAGCGCGAACGCCATATTTCACTGCCTCTTTTGTAAGTATTGATATGCCTAGACAATTTTGATCTCTGTGAATATCTTATAATACTACATATGATCTTTTAATTCACTACAGATTGTATTGTCTAAATCATTAAGACCCGAGAGCAGTAGGTATGTAAATAAAGTCAGTTAATATAGATTTCTTTGTAGGTACTTGGCAAAATTTGAATTTTAGTTTCTAGAAAGCACTGGAATAGGAGTTGCTCCGTGTTTCATTTCAATATTTTCATATAATCGTTTGCATACTACTCCTTTTTTAGCTCAGAGTTTTATTCAACTGAGATCATTTGCCGAGTGTCTTCGTCCACTAGAATTTTCCTCGTTGTATTAGAAGTTGTAAAGGAAGTTTGCAACGAACTTTAGCTCACTTCGAGTTTTTCAAACACTATAAATTTACATATTTTTTATTAATTCATTTGCAAACTTCGTATACTTGTTATGTAGAGTTAGTAGTATACGGTATTATATTTTTATTTTGTATTTATTTGATCTCTTTCATTCTAAAGTAGGTTAATAGTGATAAAATAAATATTGGCAAGAAATAAAACGATAAGAATAAATATCATATTTTTCCTAATGGAATGAAAATGCATTTTCTTAATGACTTGTTGTAGATTTTTACTATAAATAGACCACTCACTCAGTTAGTCAGTTCATTTTCCATCACACAGAGATGAAATTGGTTGGTTCCTACAGAGTAACCAATGAAATTTGATCTATGCAAACAAAACTATTCAGGCGATACACATTAATTGCACTATTAAGAATATCGCATTCACACTCTGTGAATTTTGACAATCATTCAATGCAGCTAACATTTTTCACTTGGATTATTCAAATCGATTTCAGAATATTCCCCGAATAGAATTTTCTAATACCTACCTACCTACTAATTATAAATTGAACAACAATTCATTTAACGGACGACGTGACATTATCACCATGATAAATCGATCGAAAATTGAAGACGAATTACGGTGCCAGGCTTGTCGCCAGTGGTTACAAAGTCCCCTTCTCCTTCCCTGCGGTCATTCAATCTGTTCTCCGTGCGCTTCCCACCGACTTCAGGGAGCCACCGAGCCTGACCAACTATCGGAATGCTCTTCCAACTCTCAGTCCAACCTCAATATTGACGATACGGACGGAGTCAGCACAGTCAGCGAAGCGGACTCCGGGGTTGTGCTCTCTCGACCAAATAGCTACGTCAGCTCGTCTAGTCTCGGCAGCCTACTGCCATCCTTTCCTACATTTGAGCTGCTGAGCAATTGTCCCACTCCGATCGCATCCTCGAATGCTTCTACCGTGAGTGGTAGCAGTAATAATAACAGTTTATCGTTTCCCAGTGGCAGCAACATTATCTACAAGCTCAATTGTCGCCAATGTCGACGTACTGTTTATTTGGGGGAAAGTGGAATCGACTGTTTGCCAAAAAATCGAGCTGTTGAAAATCTGTTAAATAAATTTGTGTCCGAACAATCGAGTAGTTCCGACAGCAACTCCTCCTGTCCCAAGCACTACTGTCAGCTGTGCGACACCTCTCAGGGCTCCAATGATCAAGGAGGTGGCAGCGGCAGCACCAAATCTAACGAAGCCATTCGTTTATGCGAGCAATGCGAAACTCTGTACTGTGAAGGGTGCCTCGAGCGCTGTCATCCGGCGCGAGGACCACTGGCGAAGCACCATCTGCTGGATGTGAATGAGGGATTGGCCCTGCTATCGCAGAAACGTCAGAAGCGAGAATGGTCCTGTCCCTTGCATGTGGAAGAGCGGTTGGATTTGTACTGCGGAAAATGTCGCATCCCACTCTGCTGCAGATGCGTACAGGAGAGTAATTGTCGTCGCCACCAGGTACACCCTCTGAGCACACAATGCAAGATGCACAAGGTAATAATTAGAAAATATCTCTCTACTATATAATAAAATCTTTTGTTTTGTTTAACTTTTGCACCAAGTGGAGAGATGTGATGTTTTTAGTTTTAGTTAACTCTAAGTAGGTAATTTTATTTTTCGAAACTTTTCCGAATTTTTCTTGTTTGTCTGGATCTATCGACAACAATCATCCATCCATCCATCTACCCACCTCTAGTATATCATATTGTGAGTTATAGGTGCATATAGCATTAATATTTGCTTCAGCTTGCTATATTTCTTAAACAATTCGTGTTTACATTGTGACTCAACTCTATATGGAGAGCTAGTCGATGATGTGGAGGCCAGATTATTTGTTCTGATCCATGCGTATGCTTTCTTGAAACCACGTCTACTTATTGCTATACCTCCTCGTATATAGCGATGCTCCGATGTAAGCAGGAAACTGCGCATTGTGATGTCAACTTCACACCCCTGCCATTGTCAATAAATAAGAACGGCACAACAAGTCTACCAATACTAACTTACACCAACCATACATCTGTATCGTACACCACAGAAACCATGATGTGTCTGTAAACAATGCATATCAATGTTAGGAGAATGTTTTAGGAGGCTTTTCTTTCTCATTTATACGATATGTGGTAGTTGAGATGGGGATCTTTTTTTACAAACATTTGAAAAATTCAAGGCGTCAATTTGAGTTTTTATTTTTTATTCGTCACACATTCTTCTTCATCTTCTTCTTCTTCTTCTTCTTATATAATGAATGCGATGCTTAATTGAAAATGGAGATCCTTTTCTTTTATGAGCATCCGTCATTCAGCTATCCATTAAATAATTCCCCTTTTAAAGTCAGATTATGGGAAACTCACTGTGTATAGGAAAATAGTTTTAGATATAATAACAAATTCTCAATTATAACTTGATACTAATGATAATGATAGGATTTCTGGTTTCAATATTGATGTCAGCATATATTTAAAAGCCACTTCACATTAACTATATTATGCAGGTAGAATAAGTAGTTTAAAATTTAATTGAAGCTTTTACATTTTTAATCGCATGATCTTATCTTCAATTCATTATATACCTATAATATACTTGACCTTTAATCTTAATATCATACTTATGGATAGTTCTATCTATATCTCTGTTCAATTCAAATTTACAGGCTACTAAATTCCCTCGAATTCCCTCAACAAATATTCTTTGTATAGTGATAATACTTGCAGATAAAACACAATTGTATAACTCTCTCATATTCAGTGAGTATACAATCGCAGCTACAGATAAATAAATGTTATATTGCGCAGGAGTCATATTAATTGACACTATAAAGTGTTAAAATGTAACGCCTCAAATTAGATAAGATTCGAATATCACTCGACCCAAATGGTATGGTATAATTATGTACCTTTATGACACCATGTGCTAATGTTTTATGTAATCTCATCTTTCATATTATGCACAATTTAGGATTTAAATTTTTAAATAAGTCTAAAATAGAATTTTCAAAAATTCTTTCACTGAAATTTCCCCCCCAATATGCATCCACATTCCATGTTAGCCATGTGTATGAGCTGTAAGTGAACATGATTGTTGTTTGGGTTTGGGATTGAGACCGTATTGAGACCAGATAGCTTCCTCTCTCATTTATCGATAGTTTCCGGCGAGTTATTGTCCCTCTTTTAATCTATTTCATTAAAATATGGCTTCCTTTTCTTTCTTTAGGTAATTGAAATATAGGAATTGGGATTTTCCCTTTAGATGTGGCTTTATTATATTTCTACGATATCGTCAAGAAAATTCAGCTATACTGTAGAATACTTTATTCGAAATAAGTTATCATTGAAAATGTAAAATTTGAAAACAATTTAGATGGTCCTTTTTTTATTAAATTCAATTTTAATCATCATTCTTCAAAAAAGCTATTTCAATCATCATTTCTATGGTCAGATAATCTTCATTCAATCATGATTTCTATGGTCAGATAATCTTCATTCAATCATGATTTCTATG
>JAYMFX010022453.1:4919-15541 GCA_036784945.1 Monocelis spectator
CCATCACACAGTTCTCATTTTGGGATTACATCATCGAATTCCATCACACAGTTCTCATTTTGGGATTACATCATCGAATTCCATCACACAGTTCTCATTTTGGGATTACATCATCGATTGATCTGATTTAAAGTTTCGTTAGTGTAACAATTGGAATGGACCGGTTTCAAAACTATTGTCTCAAAATTGTAACCTCCTTGACCGAAAAAACAAACATTAGAACATTTTATGAAAAATGTAAAACTATGTATAAACATATCTAATTGGAATAAATCTAATAATTTAATAATCAAATCCATGTCATAAAGATAAATTCTTAAAATTTAAATATTTAATAAATATTATTATTATTAATAATTACGTATTTAATAACAATACAACAATAATATATTTTTTCACTTGACTACGACTTAGTTTATTGTTAACTGGGACATGAGCTAGACAAAATTGCTGAATAAAGCAAAAGATGAAATTGTTACAAAAGTTATTGATAGACAGTCTTTAATTTTATTTTTTTCATATCTTTAAATATTACATCTCTCTACTATTTTGATAGACTTAGGTACGTTGTTTTTTATTACACCTCGTACGGATTCTTACTTAGGACTTATAATTTTTTAAATGTCATTGTTTCATCATGAAATAGCTTCTCTTATGAAAATATCTGAAGACTATAAACCACAACCGTAATAATTATTCTCCATCCAATCAACCAGCCAATACACAATCTCATACTGTTACTTTTGACTATCTGACTATCTGACTATTTGGCTTTGACTATTCTATTCCTTTATTCGTATATTATCAGGTGTCAATCAGTACCTGATGTCATATGCAATCCTATCTTATGTATTATGTACGAGGGTGGATCAAAAAGTTCCCGGATTTTCACACAGTACAGTACAATACAAACCTAGTACAATATACCAGCATGGTAACAGAAATTGAAATATCTATGGCTTAGAATCGCGCCACCACTGTATGGTGTGATTCTGATATGTGTCAAGGTCACTAACTGTAGTTTGTAAAGAAACTCTATAAAACTATTAATGCCAAAATCCGGGAACTTTTTGGCATATATATAAAGATTATTCTAAAGATATGTATGTTCTACAATCTACATAATACATATATAGAATTTATAGGAGAGATTTTGGAAATTCCAAATTTTAAAGAAAAATGGGAATTTGAATCTATAAATAGAATTTATGATAGGGATTTTTGAAAATTCCAAATTTCAAAAGAAAAATGGGAATTTGAATCTATAAATAGAATTTATGGGAGATTTTGGAAATTCCAAAATTTCATAAAAAGAAATGGGAATTAATTTATGGGAGTGATTTTATGTTTTAAAATAATGAGGTATGTAAAAATTACATGCTGAAAATAGCTCATTTGTTACCATATTAATACTATTTTCAATATGCATGAAAATTTGGAATTATAATCTGAATAATTTTATAAATCGACTTTCTTTGTATGTTTCATATTGAAAGCCGTAAATTTTATGAAAACTTCAGAAACTTCATTAATTATTTCGAGATGGCATTACAAAACTATGAGATTCAATTTGGTATATTAACTCTCTATTTACAATGACGGTTGAAACATTTTAAACTGAATGATTGCTCCTCTACATGACACCTAACATGAGAAAATCTCTTCCCCGGACAAGATGAAACATCTCCACACACGATTCACAGACAGGCAAGGCAAGCAACATAAAGATACACTGAAATAGCTTCACATAACCCACACTACAAGCGGAAGTATCGTCAAAATCTTTAAACTTTGACAAGCCGCTTCCTCTCAGAGTCTACTCGAATTAAACAGAAGCATTATAAATTGTCATTGACTAACATTAATATAATCATTCTGTGTAGCTGCCATCTTTACTCAGATTAAATAATATCCAATAATTGACCAACGCACAGATTTTTCTAACCTTTTCCACATTGAACACAGAAATGTTAGAAAAACAAAAATCCATTTATTTATTTGAGGAAAATATCTGATGAGTGATGAATGTACCATCTAAAGCCATGAATGATAAAAAATCTCATTTCCAATCTGCAAACATTATAGAACCTTTAGTTTTCTTGAGTGACCATATTTTCTCTAATAATTGTCCCCTGCTCCGATAAATAGCTCTTCGTTACAGCTTAACCATAACTGAACACAAATCAAATAAGGAATAAACGCCTGTTCTATATATAATCCTAGAATAACCAACGAAAAGAACCTCCTTAAAACATTTTTCTTTTACAAATTAATGCTTTTTACTTCTTAAATTTTATTTCTGGTTGTTCTACCGAAAGCTTAATATAAATAATTGCTTAAACTATGTATGAAACATGGGATGTGGTGTGTGGATTTCAAATTAAATTAAAGCAATTTCAATATCTAAGGATATGAAAAAATGACAATATCTTAGAATTTGCATCGGAGCTATTAATAAAAATGCATGCAAGTACAGTAAATTACAGGAAGACATCGTTTCTGTCTTTCCACACAGCGAGAGATTTTGAATTCTGAATAATACCTCTGAACATGCAATCAAATAATATCGTGCAAAGAATGCACAGAGAGGATTTGTATGAGGGATGAGCATGATATTCTCTATCGCTTGCTCCACATGTGGTAAAACAATGCAGACAATTAAAAACTTCGTCCTATTTAATATCTCTATACACTCACCATATAAACTTGTATGCAAATCTATGTGTTGCTCATCCAATGTTGGCATAATATTATGAAAGAGTAAAGTAAAATTTTCAAATATCAGTACCAAAAT
Organism: Monocelis spectator; assembly: GCA_036784945.1. NCBI lineage: Eukaryota > Metazoa > Platyhelminthes > Proseriata > Monocelididae > Monocelis > Monocelis spectator. The sequence continues at coordinate 7,714 of JAYMFX010022453.1, forward strand.
GATGTCAATGTATAATAGCTAAATCAATCATATTATCTTACTATAATTAGCAATTAATTCTGTTTTTAACTGACAATTCACAAAATAATCTTTAATTGTGACTTCGTTTTGAATATTGTGTGTGGGTAGGTAGATATATTTTAAACGGATATTTATGCATAAATAAATAAATATTTGATGAGGAGATATCAAATTTTAGTATTGATGATAGAAATTGTTATCTGAGAAAAGAAACAGATTTTATCAATCCTGACAGCAAATGGTAAAACTTAATGACAGCAGCAGCATACTTAATTCTTCTTAATCGTCTGGATGATGTCATGTAGGAGGATAGAATGGATTTATCAACATTATTTCGGTGACTGCTATCAATAATACTTCATCGCGCATAGTGCTGATCAGTCAATCCCCTTTCATTCATTACTGTAAATAATGAGATTTATTCTGACACGCCAGCCAATCAGAACTAACGAAACTAACTTCACAGCTCAAGATCTACAACAGATATTTCAATAATTTGTTTTGCATATTGAAGATCACGGTGAAATAAATCAAACCGCTTAAAACTAAATACCGGTACCCTGTATTCTGACCTTTTTTTGAGGGATTTTGCTACTAAAGGGGATTAATAAACATGAATTATATCTATGGTTCTGAATTAGGTGTATCTGTAATGTCGTATAATGTTTTATCCATAAATTGAAACTTCTATTCAAAGCCCTGTTTTTGTGTTGTAGACATCATCGATCAATGAAGAAGTGGTTCCCAGTTAAGGAATTCAGATACGACGAACCCATTGAAATTAAGAGGTGATATTCTTTCATTTAAACTTTCTTTGCATGAAATGTAAGCAGATGCGTTTGTTTACAGCTTCTTTATTTGAAATCAAATTTATTCACATGCATTCAATGGAACTTAATATTTTCAATGAATAGGAAGGATACTTTTTAAGTTCCATTCAATGAATGAGAACAAAATTTGAGCATATAATAGATAACAAACATTGTTGATATGCTCTTCACGTGTAAATATTTAAAATTTATACAGATTTTTTATACAAAAAGGTTTGTATTTATATGTAAGTTGAACAAAGAGTATAGCCTCTCCTCTATATGTTAGGATAATTTTATGGCTATTAATTTTTAAAGTTCCATCCGAGGATTTCAGCATTTCCATAAATGATGAGCTCATCCCATCCGTCAGGATTTTTCTATATTTTAACCAACCTTTCAGTCCATTCTTGATCTACTTATTTTAAGTGTAACTATAGCAACGAGTTTCTTTCCAGTGATGTCACCACTTATATTCAATAATTTAATATACTGCAGTACATATCCCAATAATGAATATTAAAAAAAATATTCTTAATAATTGCATAGTCTAATTAGCAAGTGTTTGCATCACTATCAGGGGTTTATATTGATTGATTTAAAATTTGCAACAAAATAAATTATCTACCTATGTACCTACTAAATTATATAATTGATTAATAAAATTTAAAAAGAAAACTCATTATATCTAATATATTATATCTGTGTTCTGAATTTTTCGAGGAGAATGGGAAAATTTATCGATTTGTAATTACAGTGGGATATTAATCTATTTGAGCCTTTATTGTAATTTATTACAATAAAGGCTTATAGAATAGAGCAATAAAAATGGGAAATAGTTTTGGTCTACTACTATTTCATTAATTATTTTTTTCTTAAGATCTCAGTTCATTGTAGCAAGACAAATGAGTTTACCTCAGTGGATATAAAGTGTTTGCTTCATTCTATTGTTGCCGAGTGGGGTGTTGCATTGAGAAACAAAACATTTTGCCTTATTTTTCTCTCAGCAAGCTTCCTATACTGCTCGATGAGTGTTTAAATACACATAAACATAGGTACAAAGGCGTAGAATTTCTGTGGAAGTCTCTTCATTGCATTGTTGAAGAATGCCATGGATTCTGATTGCTTCTATGCTACATATATATTGGTGCTCTAATTATTTTTTTAATGTAAAATATGAGGAAAAAACTTATTTCTTTGGTCAACAGGGATGTATAAGACAGAGATACACAAGACAGAGATGTATAAGACAGGGATACACAAGACAGAGATGTATAAGACAGGGATACACAAGACAGAGATGTATAAGACAGGGATACACAAGACAGGGATACGTAAGACAGGGATGTATAAGACAAAGATACACAAGACAGGGATGTATAAGACAGAGATACACAAGACAGGGATGTATAAGACAAAGATACACAAGACAGGGATACACAAGACAGGGAAGTATAAGACAGGGATACAAGAGACAGGGATGTATAAGACAGGGATACACAAGACAGGGATACAAGAGACAGGGATGTATAAGACAGGGATACATAAGACAGAGATACACAAGACAGGGATGTATAAGACAGGGATACACAAGACAGGGATGTATAAGACAGGGATACATAAGACAGAGATACACAAGACAGGGATGTATAAGACAGGGATACATAAGACAGAGATACACAAGACAGGGATACATAAGACAGAGATACACAAGACAGGGATGTATAAGACAGAGATACACAAGACAGGGATACAAGAGACAGGGATGTATAAGACAAAGATACACAAGACAGGGATGTATAAGACAGAGATACACAAGACAGGGATACACAAGACAGGGATACACAAGACAGGGATGTACAAGACAGGGATGTATAAGACAGAGATACATAAGACAGGGATGTACAAGACAGGGATGTATAAGACAGAGATACATAAGACAGAGATACACAAGACAGGGATATACAAGACAGGGATACATAAGACAGGGATGTATAAGACAGGGATACACAAGACAGGGATGTATAAAACAGAGATTTTATTTATAAACATTCTAATAATATATTTTAGACAATTCTATAAAAAGTGGTTTCCAGTAAAAGAATTCAACTACGATGGTCCTATCGAGATCAAAAAGAAGAATATTGAATAGCCTCCGAATTGATCTGATCACTTCTAAGAATGACAAAGCTAAAACTTTTGTATATCATTATGTAACACTGAGAATGCTTCATTTTCCAACACTTGATCACTTCCTTTCTAAATAAATAAATGATAACGTTTATTCATTTTCCTGTGGGTGTCTTTATTTCATTTACTATCTCATGGATAATAAAGAAATTAATAAAATGTGTTAAAATAAACGCTAATTTCAAACAATGACTTGTCCCTTCTTTGAAAATAAATCTTTCAATAATAATTTCTGTAGAAATATGTAGAAAAATTATATCTAAAATAAAAAGGATTTGAAATTTTTTATTCGTTTGATGAGGTATAGATTATTTAACATTTGAAAACTATAGAATAAACTAATTCTTCATTTAATCTAGCAGTTTATCTGATATTTTCATTAAATCACACAAATAAATAGAAAAACATTCACAAAAAACAAAAGGATAATTCTTCAATGGACAAACAATTTCCATTCATAGACACACAATAACATCTTATAAAACTCGGATTTCATAATGTAAAAGATAAAAAAGGAATTTATTTTATCCATCGATAATGATGATACATGCGTTGATGGTAGCGATCATGTAGACAATTTATTACAAGGAAAATAAAAAAACTACTTTTAAACAATTCTTTCTCAGTGGGTAGCCTATAAAATGAAAGAATCAAAACGACAGTAATATATAATTTGGATTTACAAAGTAATTTCTTAAAATTGAACACGGAATCTGGATTCAATTTGATCAACTATAAATAATATTGATTACAATTTCTATTAAAATGAACACAAAAATAAAACTGAGAAAAATAAATGATATTATCAATGCTCAATTTTCAAAATATCGCTGGAATAGAAATCACTGAAATTTTTAATTTGTAAACTTTGAAAATATAATTTTTTGGAATAGATTATTAACTCATCATTTATAAAAAAGAAAATAAGATCTAAACTGTGAACTATTGAATAAAGAAGATATCGTAATCATTTATTATGAGTTGACAGGAATATCAATATGAAATCAGGAATAATGAATCTTGAAAATCTTCTCGAATCTTTGAATTACAATTGATGAAGCCTCTTAAATGCCACTTCAAAGTCACTTTAAAGTTGGTGCAATTATTTCTAAAATTTACTAAATTGATACCCGAACAAGGGCTTCTTTTGTGAATTAAAGTTTGTGTCTTAAGATCAATAGGTTGAAAACTTCTCGTTCGATAAAAGAAACATGGTTTTATATTGCATTTTTTTCAAAAGAATTTCCAAAAGAAAGAGAAAAAAACTTTAATTGATTTTAAAATAAATTTTAATGAATCTGCTCAAAGGAATTCTAAAAGACTTGTTTGAGTTAAGAAATTGTTAACGAGAATACAGAATCATTGTTTACGATACAGTATCATTGTTAACTAAACAGTGATTAACGTCCAATGATGTTAAATGAATAAAAAAAACCATTTCATGTTAATGATAATCAAATGATACACAACATCTAGGAAATTATGTTCCATTTAGTTTTATATTTTCAAAACCTGATCCTTTTAAGTTTTATATGAAGTTCAAAATAATTTATAACTCTTTACTCACTTCTATATATACCTATATAGAATATTCTAGATTAATTTTCAGTAGGTAATTGTCCTATGTGAATGTTTTATCAGATGGTTTGACCTTCATTGTATCAGCAGGTTTATTTTAATAGCAGTGATTTATGGACTCAAAATAAGCATTTATCTCATGCTGGGAAAGATAATGAAATGCTATTGATTTTATGTAATGTAGCAATATTTCAAACTGAAGTGTCAGATCTACATTTGAATAGTCATGTCGTGGGTATCGCAATCAATCATTGCATGCACATGCTATTGATAAGCACACACATTGGCGAATGATTCTAATTTTTCAAATAGAAAGGGATAAATGAGTACACAGGTGAGTTTATTGATTGACAATAAGTTGAAAATTAAAACAATTATCTCAAAAATGAAAATAAATTAATCAAATATATCTATAAGTAAATCAGTAACGCAAACTGTCTTGGGTTGGTTTCCTAAAATTATTTAGAAGAATTTTGAAATATTTCGTTATTTTATTTTGGATTTCATGATTTCAATTCATAATATTCGACATAAATTAATAATGTCAATTTGTTTAAATTCATCAGTTATATGACAGTTATGAAATTTGCACGCGTAATATTTGTCTGAATATTTGATTGATTGATTGATTGATTACTTGTGATTTTCTATTTCTTTATGGTTGCAAAATTAGTAATTCACCGAACAATCAAACAAAAATTCAGTTGCAAATCAAAAAATCATAAAAAGAAAACTTTCTGTAATGAAATAAAATGGTAGGAACTTTATTAATTTTGTTTTAAACTAATTCTGTAGATACTTTTATTAATGAGGCATATTTTGGGGGCCTTCTATATCAGCATGCCATCCGATACCAATTCATAAATAAGGTTTCACATTCGGTTTCTATCCTCTCTGCAAACAACCGTTGCGCTTTCAACAGCAGTCTTTCAGAGTTTACAACATTAGATTCTCCACAAAACTTTATTATGGTTTTACTTTTGTTGTCTCAGTTGATTTTTGTTACATAGGTAATAAAAAAGTGGCAAGTGGTTTTATGTATATCATTTATATTTTAAATTGATGGCGATGAAAGCAATGACATGAGATTTGTTCCTTTGATCTGCGCAAAATATTTACCTCTACAAATCATGAGGATTATAGTTAGACAGCATTGCTTATTGTTAAAATCTCGTTAATTACTCCCGAATGAATTATAGATTTATGTTAACAGAATCATTCAGAATTATCAATGCTATGCGATATTATTTTTGTATTTCCATTCATTATGAAACGACTTAGCGCCGCTAACGAGTCATTTTATGTAGGAATATGTGTTTCCCAAACTGTTGCAGCATCAAAAGCATAGGTATAGAAATCATATGGAAAGTCATTCAGCACAATTTTTAACGATAACGATAAGGGAAAGTTTCCTTTTCAGAGAATATAGGTATGTGACTACTTCCTCAATTCACCGCCACGAAATACTCATTTCTGAAATTATTAAATATTCATGCTGATCTCATTGTTATCAGCAGCATAATAAAACGATAGCACTGATAATTAAACAATGGAACATAAATTTATGATTCACCTTTATATAATAAAACACTAGAAAATAAATTCAGTTTATAATTCAGTTTACAGCGTGCCATTAAAATTTTATTCACCTACCTAATGGTAAAATTTAATTTTAACATATATTTTTCAAGAATTAAAATTTCATTTTATCTTTCATTTGCATATTATTTTATTACTATCCATTTCTGTTATCTAATATTTTAAAACAGTCGCCACTAGAACACGATGCTTTACATAGCAGGTATGAGAAATAAAATAATAATTGGATTGGAACTGATGAAAAACAATTACCTGCACAAAGCTTCATTTTGTTAGCAGCGATAGATTATTGATAGAAATTAAAATTTAGTATAAAGGTTCTATATAAAGTATAATCAGTTATTTAGATTATATATGTAACTTATAAAACTGAATTCTGTGGATTATGTATAAGAATCAGCTTTATTTTTTTAAATTAACAGACACAAGATGATTATCTACAGTATGATATAATGACATAATTACAATAATATGATTACATGAGCAGGGAGGATAAGCCATGAGCTTGATCCTTTCTCCCTGGGGTAAGCATTTAGACCTGCACCACTTTCACAAGCTTGCAAACAAATGGAAACTGGATTTGAGCTTGTATATAGAGAACAATGGTTAAGAATCTCTATGGTTAAGTTATTATAAAGATCGACTCTTTTGAAGTAACAAAAAATTAAAGTTGAAGTTAATTCAAGTTTCATCGTCTATATACCTCTTTATATACATGTAACTATCTCTATATTTAAACCTCTATATATGTATGTATTATCCATCTCTCAACATCATTATTCGGGTTTACAATTATAAATTGTTATTTTAGGAATCTATCAAATTTTATATTATCCACAAATTATGCACACATGTCAACATGATATTGGATTCCACTTTACTTTTGAATTAAATTTCACAGCTGGTTTCCATTATCACTGTCATGCTTTATCAATATCAAATTGTTTAAATCAAAAACAGAATTGAAGAGAGTTGAATTTCTTAAAACGATAGATATGGTCCTATATCATTTACATCATTCTTTATCATTAATCATTTATAGCATTTTAAGATTTTACAGACTGTATCCTATTACCTATAAAAATTCATTCTACTTTGTATAATTTATGACACAAAAAGGTTTGAATTTTTCGGGCTGAAATTTGTAATATTCTTTTTAGAAAAGTTAACTTCAAAAACATTTCAATATAAACGTTATCTTGGAGTGAAGTTATAAGAACAAAAAATCAAAAGCTGTTAGGAATGATGGTTATAGCTGAGATTTGTAATAAATAAGTTTGATATTAAAATCAAGTTATGTAATTACTCTAAATCATCTAAAACCTCCAATTAATTTTAAGTGTTTTAATGTGTTAATTTGTCACATCACTATTTTCTGACTTAAAGGTTTTCAACAGTCGTATGAATAAAACCATTTCTAGATATAACTATTTTCCTGAAATTGGAAAAGTCCTACTTTTCCATGAGGGAATGTAGTTTTTTTCTATGCATAAATAGAAGATTTGAAAATCTATGACTAAACTTTTGAAAATATATTCAAAAAAGTTGTTCAAAAAAGTGCTGTATTAATTGAAAATGAAACTATCGGCAGAAGAAATAATGAATGATATAAATCCAATCAATAGCGTTAA
>JAYMFX010022564.1:0-15530 GCA_036784945.1 Monocelis spectator
TCAGAGCTTTTAATTTTACTTATATTACTGTTTCGATTCCCATTCATGTTTTATAAATATACACTTATTATTATTATATTATTAAATAAACTATTTTGTTTTTCCGCGTCTCTGACGAGGAAGCCAGAATATTAGTCGATTTCTATGCGTTACATTAAATTAGAGAGACTCTCTTAATCGAAATTGACTGCAACTTGACCATAGAGATGTAATTCAGTTATTATTTGTGAATATATAGTGGCAGTCTAAATGAGATTGTGGAGACAAGTTGAAAATCAAATTCTGCAGGCAAATCGACGAATACCTACTTAACTGTGATTCGCTAAGAAATAATGATTGACTTCTAATTACGAATGAAACTCATTATTGACCTCGCCTGCCTGCATCTGCCATGTTTTTAATTGTCCCCTCAATGTGAATGAGATGAGCATTCTATAGATCACCTTCTATTCATTACATCTCTATGAATGTGACTTATTTAGCAAAGAAGATTGTTTAAATATTATTTTATTTATGTTCAACGGTCTATTTAAATAAAAATTATAGATTTTAGACTTGTTAGATTTCAAGAATAAACTAATATCATTCTTTGAAATCTCTTCATAATTGCTTATATTGTTTATGTGTGTACATATTAGACTCATGATCAATATTCATACATGTCAATTTGGTTGGTATAATATTTTTTTACATTACATAAGACAAATCAATTACACAAACGTTCTACTCTCCTTTATACTTTATACTTTAGGTTATGAGCTTGTAACATATTTAATTTATGTCATATTCATAAGCATGCAATTTTTAGTAATATTAATATTAGCAATAAGCTTATTGAAATGAATATTCACTTAAATTATAATTTAAAGTTAATTCAAAAGTAAGAATTAAAATTAACACTTGTCATGATATTTATGTATACACCTAAAGATTTACACCATTTCTTATTTTATTAAATTTATGTATATATAATGTTTTACTGAAAAAACAAAAATATGTCAGTTCTAGAGGCAAATATTTAACACAAATCAATGATAAATGTATTTAACATTCTTTATGCATTTTTACTAATATTAATTATTCATACAAAGTTAATGCACAGATTTAAGACTAAAGTAGCCTTATTTATGCTTTGTTAAATATCTTACTTTGGTGCAAATTCTTATGAAAGGCTATTATTTCAACAATGTTTGGCTCAGGGATGTGAATTTTCCGCTGATTTGAGGCCAAAAAGATCATTGTAATTTGGTAATTTGCTAAAATGGTAGGTAGTCATATATTTATAAATATTGCTTCCCTGAAGTAGTCATTTTCAACTTCATTTAGCTTCTAATACAAATGCTTTTAGATGCCTTTAAATGCATTCTTAGTAATTAAATCTAATAAAATTTGAGCTATACTACCGCGTAGCCTTAAGGGTGTCCAATACCCTATCCTACGCATGTAAATTTATTCCATGGATTTTTAGAAGGCCTGTTGGCTACATAACTTATCTATTTTAGTTAGCTAGCAAAACTCTTATACTGTTTAATTATATTTTTGCAATAAAAAAATATTTAAAAATTCAAATTTTGGAAACAGAACAGTAAAAATATGCATTATAGCTATAGTTAAAAGGTAAATTTAAAAAAAGTTAATTGTTAGGTAGAACATCTAAAACATATCCAGTCATCTGGATTCAGCAATAGATTGGTGTGCAGCTTTATCATTCATTATTTATACATTTTATTCAACAGGTTTAAATAGATTAATTTTATTTAACAATCTACATGGGCAGCCACATCCTTATCCATTTGTTGTATAGTCATCTGAGGTATGATCCTTTACACTTACCTAAATGACATTGTTATCATCCACAGTTGAATGAGATTATACATCTGGATACAATGCTTGAACTTTGCTTTGGAACATAAACATTTCTTACAATTTCTTCATAAGAATAATCATTATAAGGCTTGTTATAGTTTGCTTGCCTTAAAAGTATTTTTTTTCCTTGAGAAGTAGGAATTAGAGTGAAACTTACATATTCTTGTGACAATGCTTTTCTTTTTATAAAACTGCATCCAAGCTCAGAAACAAGACAATTGGATGGTAGCACTTGTGTTTTTTATACAATTCTTTCTGCACAGTAGTCATCAATATTTTGTTTTATATTATAGTCTTTCAGTAAGTCTATTTTGAAGCCTCCTGTAATACCATTCCATATTCAGTGAAGTTGAGTTCATATAGGAATAATCAAATTGGCATTGGTATTTTTTGTCAAAATGTTTTTAAAATCCAATGATTTTAAATATTTCTTAAACCAATGTTGTAAATATATATTCTGCTATGAATGACTTGTCCTTGCATACCAAAATAGAATAATAATTTTGTGAGCAGCTAAAAAATTCTAATGAGCAAAAAATGATATGAATATTATTAAGTAAATGCTATTTTGGTTTTATTCAAAAATACCCTCTTTCTTCTATTAACAGAGATCTTTCTATTATTTCAAAGTAAAGAAAAATGTTTGCAATAAAAAATTTAATAGTAGTAAAGTGCTACTTTAGTCCACATTACTATCTATGCTAATGATTCAGTGATTAATACTTCTTTATGCAGTGCTGATCAATAAGTCAGGAGTCTTTTAATTCATTAAGTACTGTATGAGCATATAGCTGGCTATTATTTGTAGAAAGATGGTAACTTTTCCTATTATAATTTTATCTTATCAATCAATATGTTGCTCAAGGAGACCTTTCCTATTATTTTTTACTATATTTTTAATTGAAGCTTTTGTATCTTTAATATATATATATATTAAATAGAATGTATTTAGCATGTATATATACAGATAAAATAGTATACGCACATGAAACAACTACAAATTACTAAATCCAATATTTTTTTCTATAAGCACATATGGCTGTTGTATTACAGTTATCATCCGAGGTTGAATATTAATTGAAGTTGATTAAGATAATATGTTCGTCATGAGATTATACTTAAAGATAATCTCATTATTAATCTAAAAAGTGTGAATTAGAAATGTTAATGGAATATTTTTTATGAATAATAGAAATAGAAATATTGCTGGAATTACAAATTTCATTAAAAGGAATAATTCTTCACGCTAATTGATATATTTTATTCCATTTTCTTCAAATGTTTGATTAAATACTGAATATATTATTAGTCTATGTTTCCATTTTATTTATATTGCAGACTCTCAATTATGAAAAAGTCAAAAACTCTAACAGCCTTTCAATTTGTGCAATATCGAGAATTATTTGGGTCTGTATCGCAACAAAGACACCTGGAGCAATATTTATTTACTGATTATCGGGGAACTCCTACCCGAGTTGATGTACCGTCAGGTGCTCGTACAGTTTTCTTCCTTGTCATAAGTCCTGATAAATCACTGTTTGCTGCAGCTCATGGTGACCATACAGTGCGCGTGTACTGTGCCATGAGTGGAACACTGGTGAGCACAAAGATTGGTCATCCAAGATCTTTGTGGTGTCTGCAGGTGATAGATTCTCTCTAGTCCGTATGTTTCTTTGTTCATTTGAGAAAAAGGAAAGTTATAATGTATTAAAACTAATTTTTAGTTTCATCCCTACAATCCTGACATTTTGGCTTCATCGTGTTTGGGTGGTGAATTGAGAATCTGGGACTTGACCACCAGTCTAGACTCTGTATGGCGTACCAAGCAGGGTGAAGTCATTGCCTCTCTCTCCTTTCATCCTAAGGAAACTCTCCTAGCTGCAGCTACTGGTACTGATATTGTTTTCTACAACTGGAAAGAAAGTCAACTACATATGATTTGGCGTTTAGCACATCCGGAGAGTAAAATTCGATGGCTAAAATTCTCCACCCTAGGCGATGCTCTTTTTACTGGAATTTGTAATCGACCTGATGGAGATGAAGAAGTCAATTCAGTGATGAGTAATTTTGGTAAACTAATACGAACTCATTCAAATATGTAACTTTAAAATCTTATAATCTATCAATATTTGAATTTTGTTTATTTGTGAGCTTTTAATTGGTGCTCCATACGACTAATTTTCTATTTAAGTGAATTCCTAATGTGATAGATAATATGATTCAATTTTAGCTCATCCCAGTAACAAGAATGTCAACAATGTTGAATCTGTCTATTGGTTGATTAGGAAGAAATGGAGTAGGATGAGCAATAATCCACACTCCCATACCTCTCGTAGCCCCAACAGACTTTATTCACAGCAATTCGACAATATAAGTGAGTCACATAAGAGTCTTCTTCCTCTAATTACTAAAAATAGAATCAAATACAATGTTTAGACAAAAAAAGTTAACCCCCCCCAAAAAAAATAGACTTTACTGTATATGGAGAGACTTGATCATTTTTCAATCAATCTCCATGTTTGTTATGCAATATATTCCAATTCGTTACAAAATCTGTTCCTGACTTTCTCTTTAGGTGCAAGTTCATGTCCAAACCTTAATGATGTGGCTCGCTCCTTATTCTCCAACTCGGAACACTATTCACCATTGTTCACAGAACAGACTGAGGACGGAATGGATTGTGACGGTTCAGAAGCCTACCCCATAGCCTTCCTCAATGATGACTCTGAAGCGGAGACACGCTCATCTCAAATGCAAGGAGAAGCACCAGGTTTATGTTCACGATGTGTCGACGGCAGTGAACGGGACTCTTTACCTCCGAAGAAACGCAAATTCGTGCCTACTTGTGATAGTGAATATTCTCATCCCAGTCAATTATCATCCGTTATCGACTCTGTCATCAGTACGAGTTCCAGCTCAACCCCAGCAGTATCGCGACAATCTCTTAATCCTGATAATTCAACTTTTGAATGCTTAGAAATGTTTAAAAGACAAATGGATGCCAGAAGTCAGAGCTCAGCTGCGGGCAAATCTAAACTTAGTCGTCTAGAACAGGTGAGACCATGAACATTTATCTGCTGCAGCAGTGGTCGAATCTGTAGTTCAGCCCCTCGACTTGTAACCTCAATAATTATTGGGATATAATTCCTATTTCCACCTTTTAAAATCATAATGAACAAACTCTTCTCACTCCCAAATGTCAGGGCTTATTTTTATCAAAGTCAATTTCCATATAGTTTAACGATATAATAAAACCATAGATTTTCTCGAAACCGCTATCTTAATTTATCTGTATAGGAAAAAATATTTAAATTTGACTTGGCCATATTCATTTTTTGTTTCAATTTTGTTTTACTGAATGCAACCCTCTCAATTGGAGGAGATAATCTGTAAATTACGATTTAAAGTCTTTTTAATATTATTTTTCAATTTCAGCAAATCTATGGTAGCGGCTCCCCCTCATCTAGTCAGCAATCGCTCAATAGCTCACTGTTCAGTAGATTATCCACTCCAGAGTCATCAAGCCCATCCACTAGTCAATCCTCCAATAGTTCTCCCGCCCACAGACCCTGCATCATCAAATACACCTCCGGTGATGAGAGAAATCGGCCTCGTCCTGTCCAAGTTCTTGCAGCGAATGCTGTGGTTGAGCCGCCCCATCCCTCCTCTTTTGTTGTGAAGACTGCTGAGAGTCAACGGCTCGACACTCCCATCTTCAATTCTCCAAACATCGACAATTCCACATCCTCTCTTCCTTGTCGAAAATGTGGCTCAACTGTCTCTTCCAATAGATCAGCAAGTGAGTACAGTAGGGGTGCGCTTTCAGTTAGTTAGGCAAATAGAACTTCACCGCTTCTACTCCACAAATATAAAGAACTATTGCAATACATTAAAAATTCAATAGAAGTAAACATCAGAGATTTTTAATGGGTAAAATAATAGTAAGAACGGAAGATCTCTTACTATTATTTTACCCATTAAAAATACAAATAAGAAATATTTAATAACTGTTTTCTATTCATTGTAGAGATATCCACAAGTCTATCTAATCCTTCCTCGTCGCATCGGCATTCCCAATTTGAAAGGGAATCTGATTCTTCATTACACGCCAATGTGTCAGACCCAGTTTGGATGGCACTGGAGTCACGCCTAGTCGGTAGTCACCCCGATTATGCGGTGCGCATTCTGGATGAAACTGTGAATATGGCGCCGCCCATCAGACAAATGATCAACCAGACCTTGGCCAATGTAGTTTTTGGTCGTGAGGAGTCCAGTCTGACCACTAATCTACCCGTGAGTCAAATTGAATGAAACATTCATCTGTAGAATCACAGAGCAGCGTGTGAATGATATCCTCTTTCATTCCAGGACTGCACCTATAAGATTCAATACTGGCCCTTTAATGATACTCCACTCAAATCAACCGGCGATCTTTCCTGGACAAGAAACATAAAACCCCAAATGGTTGTACCCTCCTGCAAACTACACAACGATTCGTCCATCAGTCTCTCTTCCGATAGTCGTCTATTGGCAGCCTTTGTGCCTTCGAGACAATGTCCCGATGAATCTGTTTTATCAGTGTATTCGTGCGTTCCTGGAAGTGGTATGGGACATTGCTTATATACGAAAAAGTTCGGTCCGAATGCCATTTCTGTTGAGTTCTCTTCCGCTGACGACCTGCTTCTTGTTGGTCTGGCGTCCAGGCGAATACCCCAGCGATTATGCATGTTGGATGAAACTATGGGTAACTAACTATTCAATTATCTCTGAGAGAGAAATGAATAAATGTCTATACTTAATTTTCAATGAAATTGTGGAAATATTTGGTCTCTTTTCTGTTGTAGAAGAATTTTGATTTACCCAAGATTTCTATGAACAATATCTCTCTATTTTGTTAAGCAATGGATTTCTGTTAATGATATTTGTAGGTCAGGTTTATCGGCTGCACGAAGCCTTGGCTGGGGAGAAGAGTATGCGCTTATTGTGCAATTTGCATCACATGTGTAGACGACTGCCTCGGTCAGAGCTCTCCATCAATGGTCTCATCTGGTCGAGGAATGCAGGAGTGATTTATGCCACTTCCGCCGGTTCGATTTTCCTTATGCAAGCTACTTTAAATCGGAAGTATAAAGGCAAGTTGACTTGCTATAGTATTCACAATCTGCTTATTTTTAATAAAACAAAAACAAATCCTCCATCTGAAGAAAATGTAGTGAAAGTGTTGCATTTTATTGTCACAATAATGATTATTGGAAGCTCTTATTCTTCTGTTATGCTATCAGGGTTAGACATGCCATTATGAATAGCTCGTTTCATCATTTCCTACATAGATATGGCACAATATCGGGTAAATATTCTGGCTATGAAGAAGGGTCAGGTATGAATTGAGCTCCCGTAGGAAGAGGTATTTTTCTCTCCCTAAGACTCCTTAGGCACCTTAAGGCATACAATGATGGAGCCCACAAAATACTAAATCAGTCTATCCTCACAAGCAGATGTTTTTCTACTACGCCACTGTTGTTCCACATATTCTTACAACCATCCAAATCACACGAAACTTGATTAACTATCCACCCTACTTTCAAAGAGATATTAGGTCATGAACTCTTGCTAGTAACGCTAAAATCGATACATCAGCAAGTCTGATTGGCTCTCGTCGTTCACTCTGAAATGTTGCATGAAGTGTCTCGATATATTTTAATAACTCAGATACCTAACCTCTTGATTCAGAGAGTTAATTTCATTGCATCATCAATAACTTTTCTGTTTTAAATTTTTTAGATAAACCCGATCTTTTAAAGACCGTTGGAACGCAAACTCTACCCGGTGATGACGCTACAATCCAAACCACATCGAACTGTTGATTATCTCAGAATGATTCTTTAATCAACTTTGTGTAAATATTGATTTATTCATCTTTAGTGTAATTCACTGTACTTACTGTTAGTACAACATTATTACATATTTTCATAAGTTGTGATGATTATCTACTTACTTTGATGCTTATACGTCTGTATTTTCTATGCTTCTATATTATAATGTGCTATGATGCATGTATATGCATGCATATTGCATGTATTGATGGTTTTATTCATGAGATTTTTTATGATTTTGCAATTATTATATTACTATACAATATCTTATTGATATGTGCAATAAATAATTCCACTCCTTTTTTCTATAAATCTATTTGTTATAAGAACAGAAAATAGCCAGATGAGCTCAAATCTCTCCCTATTATTGTATAATTTATTCATGAATCCTTGCGGGCTGAGAATTGAGCACGAGAGCTAATAGCTTGACGAACTCTGACTCTCATGAGCATAGAGTAAATATATTAATTATTACTCTATGCTCATGAGAACCTGCTACAGGTGGTGATTTGATTTCTATGCATGCGGGTATTAACGCAAATATGGCCAGATATTGTAGGCTGTATACTTCCTATAATCTCTGGAAATAGCTTACCTTACTTACAATCTGATTTTAGTCGCTCATAGATACGTTTAATTAGGGATTATGGTACGTCCAATTATTTTGCGCACTAAACAACATTGATATTGGGTTGTGAACAATTCAGATATGATTTCGTTTTTTTAATTATAAAAATGTTTTTCTACAAAGTGCATAATACCTAATTTAAACAAAATTAAGTTCAATTATGTTGTGTGTGTTTTGTCAACAATAATTATTGTTTTCTCCTTTTAAATAAAATTGTTCAATTAAAAAACGAAATTATATCTGAATGTTTTACAACCCAAAGTAGAAATTTTTGTTTAGTGCGAAAAAATAAATTTGACGTTTAGCATATAGGGAAGTTCCCTAATTGAATTCAGGCAGAAACTTGGATAAAGATCAGAACCACTATCATTACTCTATGATCAGAACTTTCTATTAAAATGTATTAGATTTATTAACCAAAATCAGTTTCATAAGGCATAATCTATGGCGGCCGGGATGGGTCAAAAAGAAATTCTCTATGAAAATATAGAGTAAAAAACCATAGAGTAAGTATATTTACTCCATGGAGTAAACCATACTATCATTTGACCCTCAATAGTAGGCAGGCGGGTGTCAAAAAGAAATTCCCTTTTCTGGAGAGAAATTATCTATTTACAAGAGATATTCTCTGTTTTACATAGAAATAGGACTGTTAAGTGACCCTCCAATTCTATGGAAATTTATTCTTCCCTACTACTTTTAATCTCTGTATACAGAGATTAAGTAGTAGGGATGCTCTTCGTATTCAAGGAAAGTCATTTTCCATAGAATTAGAGGGTCACTTAACAGTCCTATTCAGTTATTTCATTCTAACCCCTATGGTCATACAATGGGGAGAACTTCTAACCCCCACTCTCCCTCCCGTCTAACACCAAATGGACTGACGACATACTCTCCTGGACGTATTGCCGGCTGACAAATGTCGATCGAAGATATAATACTGGGCGGTTTGTTCATGGTGCGGTTCCCAATTATACATCAGTCCTAGTATGAAAATCTTATTCTATAGAAAATTAGAACCAGTTCATAAATATTGTATACGTTTATGTCTCTCTACAGACAGAAAAAATCGGACTTCCATGGAACTTACCTATACTAATATATCATCCAAATCCAATCGAATACGATGGTTTCCAGTTGGTTTTAATTTTTCATAAAATTGGAGGGATGATATGCTTCTTCCTTCATACCATTTTTGACTATACACTATAACCTTAAAACTTGATGTTAACTTTTTTGATTCCCATTTGTTTGAATTATTATTATGATGATGATAACTACTAATTAGGTTAACCTAATAAGTGTCCTATAGAAGTGGCCCAAGCTAAATGCTCATGTCCAGGGTCTCCCAAATCAGTGTCCTCTAGGCACCTTGATCATTTGATTCTGAATATGTACCTATACAACAATTAGGGGCCGAATTCTGAAACGCTAGTTAGAGTTAATCTCAGATTAAATATGATATTTAACTAGAGTTTGTATTTTTAAAGCGTTGAATAAAAAATCACAGAAGCTAGCCATCAAGTTAACGGTAATCTTAGATTATAGTTTAACCAACATATTTATTTGCACGTTTAGCAGTTTTTGAAAGGATTAACTTCTTACTTTGTGGCCGAACTCTCAAATTTCAGCTGTCAATTTTACAAACCAAAATTTTCATTTTTTAATTTCATTATGAAATTTGCATTAATTATTTCATTTATTAATTCGTCAAATTGCAAATTACAATAATTATGAATTGAATAATAAATATAAAATACGTATTATACTGTTCGAGTAAAGAAACTATAGAGGTTGTATTATTCCGAAACTATTTTAAGCTTCGTTCGTAAGTTTCTATTCTGCATCGAGAATTTCAGAATGCCATCATTGTATATCTATGATTTAATTCTACAGGGTGTTGGGTGAATCACAAACATTCTAAATTTCCATAGAATTGGAAGGTCAGTAAACTGGCAGATGGATAAATAGATATTCAGAAATCTTATCAATATCTATAGATCAAAACTCTTCAAAAATAATAGTCCATAGATTATTATTACCTATGAATTATAGGCTATGACAGACAATTTAAATTTAATTTTTTCCAAAACGACTCTAAGGCTTTCAACTTGTAGGACACGGAAGCAATATCCTTAAGGCCAAGGAAGAAATCTTCGTAGGTTGTATCCTAGGCTATTCGAAATAATGAGTGAACAAAGTTTAAGTAAGAGGTGTGGGAAGGATTCAAAGTTGGAAGTAGGATGTTATGGTGATGTCTCAACGAAAGTAAAGAGAGAAAATCCATCTCTGAAAAATTGGTTAGCTGAAAGTCAAGCACAAAGAGAAGAAAATAACAAAAAAACTTTCGAAAAATTCCTTAAAAGAATAGATTTGGGCGAAGCTGATCCTTCCATATTAAACAATTATACAACCAAGATAGCGGGCCCTAACCAAGTAGCAACTGATACGAATTCATCACCTTCGATACAAAACCCAGTTAATCCAATATCTCCTTCAATCCCGCCCTCAGAAAATCAGACTCCCCCAATATTTCAACCAGAATATAATCAAACTTCCTCAAATACCGTTTACAACCCTGCTAATTCTCAGTATTGGGTCTATCCGCAAACTTATCAAGACTCTGCCTATAATAATTTAAATAATCAATTATATTATTATCAGCAGCAGCCATATTTTTATCGACAGCCTCCAAATCAGCAACAGAATTGCGCCTGTCAACCATCTTACGTGTGTTCTCAGTCAATGCCAGTATATCCATTCCAATCACAGGAACCACTTGATTTTGACAATAAGAAGTGGATGGAGACAATAAATGAAATGTCATATCCAGAGGAAAATAAAAATAACACCGATGCAGTATGTGCAAAGGAGGAAGATTGCAAATAAAGTAAAAGAATACAGAATGATTTTGAATTTTATTGATGCAAATCGGTTTATATTTTGCTGCTCTAGAGATGCGATATTTTAATTAGATAGGTTATAATAAGAGATAGGATTTCATAGTATTGGCTTTTGTAAATTATAATGCACTCATATAGAGCTAAATCGAATATTTTTAATGTACTTCATGATACTTAAATTTTGATGTAGTGTTGCAAATGCAATGTGATGGGCATATAATATCAATATTTCATATTCAAAATAAAAGTGTTTTTGATTGTAATATTTAAATTGATTTCATCATAAAGAAATCGTCAAATAATCAGAATACTGAGGTATACATGATATAATAGTTCATTTTATAAGTTATACTACAAACAATACTATGATGTACAATATTATAAAGTGACTCTTCAGGCAACTTTCTCGCAAGAAATGCAAATCGAAAATCCATTATTGTATAAACTTGCGAGATTATAAACTAAATTTCGCGAGATAATTATTTTATTTAGTGAAAAAGAAAATTTAAAAAAATAAACTGGGAATCTCGCGAGATTTTTAAGAGAATCATAAATTTCTTGCAAGGATTGATCGCATATATAATGAATATTATTGTACAAGAAAATTTTATGGAATAGAAATAAAACATATCCCATTAAGATGCATAAGAATGAGTACCTATGAATGAGGATGTTGCAGCAGTGTATTGTATATATACATATATGTAAGTATATGGGAAAGCTCCAATTTACCTCTGCAACTCGTCGGTGAAAGAGTATTTAACAAACTATTCATGCATATTTTATGCATGACCGCGATCATTTCGATTTCCTACCATCCTACCAGCAAATAGGAAGTCGATGATCAAATAATGTTCTTTCTCGGCTGCCAATTATCAACTCGATCACAGATTTTTAGATATTATACACCTACATTTAATGTGCTTATATATAATAATATCCAGATCCAGTTCAATATTATAGGTTAGGTGTCTATATATGAATAAAACGAAGTAAAATATATTTTGTTATTGTGTAAATCAGATTATAATATATATGTACCTACATAATATATAAATAGTTTCATGATTTAGATTCGATTTAGATGTAAGCTATTATGGCTTAGCTTTTTCTGGAACTCCACCCATGATTTATGCACTCTTTTTAACTTTCTATCCATATTTTCAAATGCTGATATGTGTTCTGATATAAGGTCCATTTGTGTGATGTGATGAGATCAATTTTTGACATAAATCTTCTACTTGTTGAATTTCTATTAAATAAATTAAAATATGAAAGATGTTACTTTACTAAACATTAAAGTATGATTTCTTTTCTTTTTAGGTTGAATTTAAGATCTGTCTTTGAAAATTAGATTCTAAAAATAATAAATAAAAATCGGAGGAATCTTTTATATTGATTGACACTAAAGTATATATTTCGTCAATTTAATTTTCTCTAAAACATTTTTGGCCGACTTATTAAAGTTGAGTGCTTTTAGTGCTTAAAATGTAAACAGATTCTGTGCGGTCAATTTAAAAAACCCCGCCAACACATTTTGAAGCGCTTAATATATTTTATTCATACGTGCCTGATATATTAGGTTTGTAGAAACTTATTTATCGGTTCAAATGGGTCTCTTATTGATTATATATTGTATATTAAAGTAAAAACTTTATAAAATACCAGTTATTAGACTTTACTAATTTGAATTATTATTCAAGACTATGTGAATGTGAATAGTTTAGCTTTATTATTTAAATGGACAGCTGAAATCAAAATAATTGGATGTTGAAACTATTTGGTTACCCCTTAAATATTAAATTATTAATAATTGCATAATAACAAAGAATTCAATATAATTGCCCAATTTAGAACCTTGAAAAGTTCTGAACTGGTCAGTCCAATTAGGAACTTTTTTACAATTCCTAACTGGAATTGAAACATTTGGGAACCAATAATTCAATACAAATATAATTAGTAATTGCACTTTAATTAATTAAGTTTGTTAATAAAATATATTGGTAGTTCAAAATTATTGTGAAATATTATAATAATAATATTTAATGTATGTAATATAAAAGTTCCTAATTGGGTCAACTAGTTCTGACCTTTTAACAATTGGAAATTGGGCCACAACAGGATGTTTGTAAAACCAAAACATTCTTATGCTTTAAATATAGTTCTGAAACTAATTTTAATAATTCATATATAAAGTATATAATATTTAGTTTTAATCTTTTTGAGTTCAACAATTTGTGATTCTATGATATGATTAAACCTAACTATAGATTGGTGATTATATTTACATCATAAATTTTAACAATTTTTAAAATTATTAATTATTAAGAAATTGCTAAATTTATCCCTGTACTAAAGATGAAAATATTTAAATCATGTACACACTTTACATTTACATCCCCTCACATTCTAAGACTAACATTTACACTTTTTTGAGAAATCAAAATTGAATAAAAAAAATAAGAAGACAAATAAAAAATAATGTATATAAATGCAAGACTCACAAAAAGTTTCAATTCTGCAAATTTCTGTAAATGTTTGCAGACTTGTATTATGCCACCTTGTATCTATAATAAATTGATATTAATTGTATATTTATTCCAGGCTAACATCCCTGAAAGAATGTAGCTAAATAGTCTTTTTGACCATAATTTGAATATATACTTATCTTATTGAAACTGCATTCATTTGGAATAACATTTTGTTTTTATTCATTTGCAGGAAAATGGAAATTGTGACTGAGGGAATATCACAAAATGTGAGTATATCTCATACAGAAATTTATACATTAGTTGGACTTACAAAGTATTATTTTGTTTTTTCAAGATTTTGACTCTGACAGTTAAATTAATACATTAAATATTTGAGCAGCAATTACTCAAAAACTGTCTACTATCAACACACATAATTACAAAATAGTTTACTTAACCAATTACCAATATAGAGATTGGTTGCCACCTACAAAAAACTAGAAAAAAGGTTCTGATCTCTATGCTTGAGACTTAAAAGCAATCTTTCTTGATGTATGGGGTACATCATGGAAGCTAAAGGATTGATAAGTTCTAATTGTTCAGAGTAGGCTCTGCTTATGTTTCAACATGATTGTATTTTGTTATCTATCTGACCATAATTATTAAATATTTTAGGTGCTAGATATTATAAAGCCATTTAATTTAGAACTAAGTGATTACAAGGCAATATCACAATTGTTGAATGACAAAATGTCAGAAGGTCTTGCAGCCAAAACTCACCCTACTGCATCAGTAAAGATGTTTCCTTCATATGTGACAAAATTACCCACCGGAAAAGGTAACTATGTTTTATGATCTCTCCTATAGTAGTTACTACCTATGCAAAAACTTTAATCTAATTAATTAATAAGCTCATATTATTTAGAAATTGGGAAATTTTTGGCTCTGGATTTGGGTGGAACGAATTATCGGGTAATTCTGGTCACTCTTGAGGAGAATACACCACCCAAGATATCAGAAACTACCTATGCAATCCCTAAAGATAAAATGACTGGCTCTGGCGAACAAGTAAGCGTGGGGAGATACAACTTTATGTATATTATGGAGATCAAAAAGAAATAATTTCATGAAACCATAGATATGTAGATTAGTGACCAATCAGAGTGAGACCATAGGTTTGTAGTTAAATTAAGGAGTGAATTAGTGACACCCAAATGTCCACAACTTGGATTTTATTCTCTCTGTATTTTAGCTTTTCGATTACATTGCTGAAACTATGCAAGACTTTTTAAAAACTCATGAAGTGGACCATTTGAATCTTCCACTTGGATTCACATTCTCTTTTCCTTGTGAACAAAAGGGTTTATCGAGTGCAATATTGGTGCGCTGGACTAAAGGTTTCGCTGCCTCTGATGTGGAAGGTCAGGATGTCGCAAAGATTCTGCAAGCAGCTATTGATAAGAGGGTACTTATCATCTTAATTCAATGTTTTTTAGATAATTTTTTCACCTTTCCTCATCACTTATTGTTGAATGTTTTTGATTATCAGGGCATGAAAGTGACGTGCCTGGCGGTTGTGAATGATACAGTGGGAACTCTGACATCGTGCGCTTTGCAGGACCCAAAATGTGCCATTGGGCTTATTGTTGGTGAGTTCAGGGAATAAGAATAATCGAGTCATCAATATGTAAATTAATATGCTTTAATAGTTTTTCTGACTCAGAACATCCCATCAGACATGTTAACTAATACATATCATCAGAGATGTTAACTAATACATATCATCAGA
>JAYMFX010022786.1:0-15515 GCA_036784945.1 Monocelis spectator
TAGATATTCAAATGCATCTAGCCATCTTAAAAACGACACCTTTTAAGGATCAACCGCGTAATATTGATTAAACTGTTTGAGTTATATGCATACCAGTAACGAAAAATGTAATTGTCTGAGGATTTTTAATTTCTGCCGAGAAATGATTGAAGAGGTCATCAGAATGTTCGAAGTTTAAAACCCGATATATTGAAGGTTAAAATTTAATACTGAAGTATAAAAAAAACCGCAATCGCTATAACGATTAAAAATCCTACCAGCAGTTATCATAATATAGAGAAGATACTTTGTTCAGAATATGAGCTACAAAGCTCGTATGTGATATCTCTGTCAACTCAAGCTAGAATCAGAAATATAATAAAATCAGGATTTTCCATTTTTAAAATCTAAATTTATAGCCAAATGGTTTAAAACTGATATTATGATATTATTTTAGCGTCACTCTCTCAAATCAGATAAAAATTGGAAATTATGAAGGGATGTTAATAAATTTAAAAATTGGAAACAGCGCATACAAGCAAAGGAAACAAAAACAGTATTTCTGAATAAAACGATAATTTTATTTGCAACAACAGACCAGCAATATAGTAGTATGTAAAATATATTTGTATGTAATTTGAATTTGAATGGGAATACTTACAAATACAAACAATAGAAATATCAAAACCTTCGATCAAGAACCAGATAATACAATAGTATAGATAGATGTAAACCAATTAGGAATTGACACATTCACAAAGTCATAGAATAGACCTGAGTAGAAGATATCAGTATAGTAGACTAAATAAACAAGCGCTTGAGGTTAGGGTTAAGGTCAAATCAGAGATATGTATTGTATAATATGGTATACTTGGCTTGCAATTATTCTGTTACTAAAAATAGACATTGGGGCTAAATTTTTACTATCTCATTGAAATTGCCTAACTTTGACAACGAATAGTTCAAAAACTATAGCAGATATCACCACGCTTAACGACCGTGTACACGACCGTGTTTAAATATTTTAATTTACCCTCCGATACAAGAATATTTTCATCTGTGTGACTTTTATCTGTTATTATGGATATAAATCGCGCTTTTCTTTTGGCTATATTTTTTACTTGCAGAGATTAGAATGATGTTTTAAATACAAAAGAAAGTTGGCAGTGTTAAATTACTTTTCCTAAAATGAACCATTAAAAGTTTGATGGCGCTCTTTATTTAGATAAATAACAGCCAAAACATACAAAAGTCACACGGCTGAAAACTAAAGATTAAATTGAAGAGCTCAGACACGATCTTGTCCAGTTCTTTCAGATAAACTAAGAAGCTTGTTGATATCCGCTATAGTTTGAGAATGATTCCTTCTCAAAGTTCAGCAATTTCCAAATGTATCTATTTCAATAGGAAAGTCAACATTTAGCCGTAAATATTAATCTCTACAACCAACAAAAACAAATCTCTTAAAATAAGCTATTTCTATCGGTAACAAATAATAATAAGCTATTAAACAAAAGCTGATATAGGACTAAACATGAAAATGAACTTCTACTTAAAATGGGATCGGTAGATATCATAAATTTTTGACAAATAGTGCAACCTGCTGTGTTACGCGAAATGATCATAACAAATCTTTTAACTTAGAAATACATAATTGGAATATTTATAGACTAACAAAATAAAACAACTCATCATACAGAATAATGGCCAGAGAAAATCACATTATGAAGAAGAATCTTAAAAGCATCAGATGATCAAAGCATCAATAAATCTATCAGATAAGTATTCATTTATCAGCAGTATGACTCAAAATAATACACTTAGAGGGGGGATGGAAAGGAAGCCCTTGAACGCCTTAAAACAAACAGAAGTATTTTCTCTTTCTAAATTCTACTCAACCGCGCAAAATAAACATTGGGCTTTGATTGATAGACTGGGTCGTCCATATAGCCAGATTGGGTTCTATTGGCTCGCGGCTCATTGGCTCAACAGCGCGGCTAACGATTCCGATTTCTATGACTGGTAATCTCCAGCAAATGCTAATTATAGCATTATATGAGTTAATATGCTGACACGCCAGCCAATCAGAAGATACTAAAATCGATCGATTAACTTCACAACTCAACTATCTCAAAATCTACAACAGAAACTCCATACAACCACATCTTATCGAATGAATTCGAATAATCAAGACAATTGATAAGAAAGCACAACGAAAATGATAGGATACATAGTACATAGTTCTCTAGAAATATAACTGTGGACAAAAGTCAATAATATAATAATAATAATGATGATGATGATATGATCCAATGATTGGACGAGTCAAAATCCAAATGAAATAGAGATATCACATTCGGATTCACACACACACAGTCAGTCAGTGAACCCAAATAAAGCAAAATAATAGAAGTGTATTAGTGTAGGATATTAGATAGAAGCTGTTAGAAGACGAAGATAAAATTTGAATACTCTCGAAGACTGAGCTCCTAATATTCGAATGAAGCTCGCCGATGGGATGAGCCCGATGGCACAGTAGGGAAATCAAACGATAAAGGCATACCCTGCTGTAGAGCCAATTCTTGACGGATATTCCATCTTAGATCAGAGCGATGATTATCTGTCGGAGGGATGTAATCATTCATAGGGATCTAAAGTGTAAACACCAATAAATGCAAATACATTCACAGAATAGACGTAACTATTATAAGGAGGCAATTAGAAAGAATACATCTGATAAAATAATCTTTAAAATTAATTTACTACTACAAGTAATAATATCCAAATCCAATTATTTAAATAATAATGTAAAATTTGCAGATTAAATTTCATGTCTAAAATGAATAATAATGGACCTGTGATGAAGGTTTCTTGCTTGGAATGTCGTGAATCATCATCGCTTCTTTTACAGCCCATCTCAGCTGACGGTGAGTTTTTTCTCCGGGTGCCTTCTGTGTCTTCCATAAGTCAGTATATTGATGATAGCGCGATACGGGATCGTGCTTACGTGGAAGTGGATGCGTCTTCTGAGGACGTACCCACGAACCAAAAGAGCTGCTCTATAATATCAGGAATATTCTATTCAACATTATTAAATTAAACACTTTAAATTTGTTTTGTTTTTTCTTATGAAATACCTGATTGCTATTCATAGAGCGAGCTGACATGGGCTTCATCTCTCTCGTATAGTCGAGAACTCCCGCAACAGGATCATCCATAAATCTGGCGTGACGTGACCTCATCATTGGATCATCTCCGTAGGTATCCATAGGAGCGACATATTGAATGTGATCTGGTCTAGAGGAATCCACATCAGAATATCGAGGAGTGTCATCTTCATCACTCGCGTCATGAAGATCCGATACTTCAGAGAATGACTCGTCGTGATAACTGTGACCAACGCGATCTCTACGGACAATTTTACGCTTAAATACACCACTCGATCCTAAATAACCATTCAGAAATGTAGATATACAGGCAGCAATAGGCAACAAATATTTTACATTTTGAAATAAAATAAGTTTTAAAATTCAGTAGGGACCAGCCTACCTCCTGCTCCTGACTTCTTATTTCCGAATGCGGGACAGCGTTTAGCAAAGGCAAATTCGTCTCCATGGTGATTCTAAAATTTAATCAGATATGTCTCATGAACTAAACCGAATAATAATTATTTAAAAAAAAGTTATGCAGGACTTTACAGTCATCCTATGGTGATCTCATAGAAAAAGATTTAAATTGTAATTGATATAAGTAAATAAAAGTACTTCATCTTCAATAGTATCTTCTGATATGACACTGGAACATTCTGATATTTTATCTTGAAGCATACTGTCCAAATCCCGCTTGAATTCAATCAATTTATTTCTAGGAACATTGCGATAACCTAATACCTCTAATTGTTCACGAATTTCATCCAAATTAAAATCATAATAGTCATCTTCAATTCTAGCACCAGGTGGGACACCTGAATGCCCTATTTTAGGGTGATTATTCATTCTAAAACTGTAAAAAGTATATCAGCATGATTTAAGCAACCAATTTGGTATTTATTCATAAACTGCATGCTTAAAAGATATACAAAATGTAGTGTTAGAATCAAACAAAATCAATTCATATATACATAGAAGTAGAAATATGCATATAAAGAATACATTTATTTAACATAGATTAACTATGAATCATTGATATGATGTAATCAAAGGATAATATTCCAATATGCCAGTAAATATATGAGCAACAGTCTTTTGTATGATATGGAAATTAATTAGATATCATATATATTACAAAAATATATAAACTTGATATAATTTATTAAGAATTGTTTGAGACACATAGTTAATAAATAATAAAAGAAGATCTGTGATAAATTATGAAATAAATTAAAAACAAGTATTTTGCCACAATTAAATATTTGATCCTATCTTCAACTACTAGATATTTGCAGTCAATAATTAATTTTATTAAAAATTAACTAAATAAAATCAACTGTTTTAATTAAACACAATTTTGTTCAGATTTAAATTGGTTTGTTTGGTAGATGAAAGTGTACTTTAATAAAGATGAACTTATGTTTAAAGTAAATAAAAATTTATATGCTTATATGTTATAAATTCATTTCTAATACATTCTATGAAACTTATTGATTAAATAAATGATATTAGTTTACTGATATTCAAGTCATATTTATTTTTTAGCAATGAAAAAGTATAATGTATTATAGTATATATGTTGTAAAACTATGCATCTACAGCATTAACTGCAATTGCAAATGGTAGGCAAATGGTGGTGGTGCTAAACTTATGACCAAATTTACATACAATATTTATTTAAAAACATTTCAAGTCATCCCACTAAATCAGCTACATAGAATGGTTAATTGCAGGCCTGCACATGAGAAGAAATACAGTATAAAAAACACATCTACAATCATCAGTTTAGTGAGATGTGCCCACTGCCTTTTTGATAATTTATAAAATTTTGGATAGCATGAAAACAAAAACAAACACCCCAACCCCTGCCCAACCCTTGAAATGAATCTTGATACATTGCATAAACAAATAAGAGATACAAAACTTTTGCATGATGTAGTAGATAGTTTTACTTAATAATACCAAACCAAGACAGTCGATAAAAAGATAATTGAAATTTAGCTGATGAACGATGTAAACAAAACTCATAAATTCGCCAATTAATATGATATAAGTATTCAAACAAAATAATCAACTAAATAAATAAAATAAGAAATTTCAACGTTTTCCTTTTCTAATGGTCTATTATACTTGATTGCTTTTATTAGTAGTAACTCACAACAAATGTTTTTCAGTAATAATTTGAATTAAATATCGATGATTTAAAACTTGTTACGTGCTCAGAATAAACGTGTTGTTTGCTCCGTTTATTAATCTGATTTTAACTCTTACAGCTATCATCTTATTCTTATTGGTGCTAAGAAGCGACTCAAGATTATTTTAATTATTGCATGAATTTCTATTATATGTAATGCAGTCAATGTCCTCAAAATTCTGACGTTATGACCATTTAATAATATTAATAATAATAAAATATTTATACATACTAATTTAAGAGAGTTAATCATTTTGCACCTATTTGAGATGCTTCCCATTTCGGTCACATTTTTACTAATTGTATTGTACGTTTACAATTATAGCAATAAACATTTCTTTTAAAATTCACTATAACTAATATTAAGATAATTATTAAGATTAGAAAAATTACAAATTCTCTTGTACCTAACCTTATATACCTAAAAATAAATATGTTTGATACTAAATATGTATGGTATAAATATCTCTATTCATGCTTTTAAAGCATTCATTTTATACTCAATAACAAACTTTAATATATTTTAATTCATTTAAATTTATTTCATTTATTTTTTAATTAATAGTGTATAACCTATATTTTGGAGGCGTTTTAATGAATGGAATTTCTATAATTTACATATTATTAGCTAATTATCTATCGTTCACAAGCGTTCTCTCATCTCTTTTAATAATCTTTTATCCTCGCTATAAACTGTTCTCTTCTCGACTTGCAGTGCGTCTGCCTTACTGGAGTGTAATAATTAACAATTGATCTTAATTAAAACTATTCACAACCTCTCAAGCATTTTCCGCTATGCTAAATAAAACAGTATGAGAGTATGAACAGTACAGCTACCTCCAGTGATTGCGTCTCAGTTAGACTATAACACTTGTAATTAAAATCACT
This sequence comes from Monocelis spectator, assembly GCA_036784945.1. Classification (NCBI taxonomy): domain Eukaryota; kingdom Metazoa; phylum Platyhelminthes; order Proseriata; family Monocelididae; genus Monocelis; species Monocelis spectator. The sequence continues at coordinate 6,211 of JAYMFX010022786.1, forward strand.
TACATATCGATCTGATTTAATAAATAGAACTCCAAATAATATAATGTTGTGATCATTGAATCAATTTAGCATCATATTCTAATTAAATAAGCATATGTCGTAACAATAATTTTGCCAGTCATGTATTCGTGGTATCCCAAACGTTTATATCCGAGAATACCAAACCCTGAAAATCATCTGGATGTTGATGAATTAATACCTGAAATTCCAAAAGCCAGTGGTAAGAATTAATCAACTCTCTTTATATAATTATGACATTTAAACATTTTCGATATTCCTATATTAGATAATGAACGGTTTTAAATTCTTCTTCTTATGACAATTATTATATATGTACAGTATATCTATATTGATTGCAAAATCATGTTAAAATTACAAAAAATACAAAGAAAAGATTTAAACAAAAGCATTATATAACTGGTTTAAAAATTTATAAAAAGGATTTAAAACAGATTTGCACATTTTGAATGGCTCGAAGCTCTAAATAGTTTAGTCGTTAGTGAGAGAATTAACCGAAAATTCTCTTATTATTGAGGTCGTTTATTTTAATTTAATTTCGGACGCAACTGTACATTTGTATTAATTAATACAAATCTTTTTGTATTCTTTAACAGTTCTTGGGTTGTTAGTTGGGAGCTCTCACTCTCTATATATAAGTCAATAGAGGGGAACCTAAAGTTAAATCTTTAAAATTTTATACTCCTGTGTTTTTAACTATTTAAACAATATAATAGCTTAAATTTGATTCTATTTTATTCTATACATATTTGTCTCTTAAGAGTATTTCGTTTGGATCAAAATTATACTGAAAACCCCATTTTGCTTAAATGAAAAATTTTTCAGGTCAGCGAAAATATAAACCCGAGCTGAGACCCACATTTCACCGCATTGATGCTATTGAAGACATCATTAACGAGTACGTTCCTCCACCTGATCCTGCTGTTCTTAAGCAACTCATTACTCAACAGTCAGTTCCCTATGAGAAGAAGTTTTGGATTAAAGAGGAAAATTCTGAGCATCCATTGAAATGTTCCTGTTGCTCAAATGTAAGCACTCAAACAGCAATTCTTAAATAAGACATGAAAAAATAGGACCTCGCTTGATAAACATATTGAAAGTACTGAAAAATATACCTATCGACTGTCCTTTCCTCATCAGCTTGTGAACGATTATATGCATGTTTTCTTTGTAGATCAATGATCAAAGTGTAAGATTCAGAAGTCAGGATCAATTATCAAATATTCAAGATTCTATTCATATTCACAAATCGGGAAACAAAACTGATGATTTTGTTAAAGCTTACCTTACAGATGGTAGAGAGTCTAGACTGCCGGGAATTCTTGTTACCGAAAGAGCTCTCGGACGAAATCATATCCACAGCGATGGCCAAATTCACTACCACAATCCCTCTAGTCCGGCTAGTATGTTTGCATTCTTACTATACATTCATGAATTATTATGTAAGATGTTACTTTCTATAATAAGAGAGACTTGTTTCGTATATGGGATATATATGGTTGAACTGATCTTCCAATCATCTCAATTAAAAATGAATAAAATAGAAATAATTTAAAGGTCATAAAATTTATTGAAGTGTTTCAATGTGTGTTTCCATACTATATATTTGCTTCTATATATTCATAGTTATCATAATCATATTTTTCTATATCATCAGGAACATATCGGTCCCATTTGCACGGAGATTTAGTGAATTCTGAGCTTTATGAGGCTGAAGATCGTTATCAGAAAGCGGAAACACGGTTGCAAACTTTCTTAAATAGATCGTCCAGTCCTCAATCAGTCGGTAGAGTGCCCTTTCCCAGCGCCAGACTGTCTGTCAGATTTGCCAAAGTGCCCATGCGTTATGTATATACGCCGCCGTATGACTATTATGATTAACGTATTGACATCTATATACACATAAAACATATTAACTAATTAACTAAAATTTAGCTTTCAAATAAAATTGCTAAGACAAGATCAGACTTATATATATATAGATTGTATTTGTAATCTTTGTAATTAAAAATTGGTATTGTGCTCAACCGCAGCCAACATGTCCTGAAAAATTAAAGGCGAATTCGGAAATGTTGATCGATTGTTGAATTGTATTTTACAATTTTGTATTTATACAAATTGTTGAACATTGTATTCGTAAAAACGTCGAACTCTCTTCGAACTCCTCCAAACTGTCAAATTTGTAGTTCGATTAATCATAAGCGCAGTAATTAACTGTGTATATTCCCCTAATATATAATTTTTGATTTCATTTGATTGACGTGATGATATTATAGTTCGACTAGAAAAAAGATTATTCGTAAATGACAATCGAACTGTATGTAGTTCGGCACAGTTCAATCATCAAATAACAATTTTTATCGGCCCAAAAGAGAGAGTTTGCTCAAACCCCCAAAAAGAACTGAAATGCTTAAATATAAAGAAAAACTAACAAATTGTGTCTTTTTATAAAACAGTTAATTGTTTGAATTGTTTGTCTTGAAGTAATTCGACTATTACGCATGGCATATAAAATATTAAATTAGAATTAAATTGAATGTGTCCTTTCTACATTCAGAGTCGTAAAACTAAATTAATAATTTCATGATTACATTTTTAACTTACAGAATTTAAAACCGTTAGGCAACCGAAAGGGCGACTGAATGGCGACTGCTTGAGCGCCCGTAAAGCAACCACATACCGAACGAACGTGTTAATTACTTGGGAGGCTCCGGAACAGTCTAATTTAAATTCTGTAGAAATCTATTATAACCATCTGTAAACATTTGCTAATGTAATTCCATTTAATTAATTTATAATCCCTATCTTACGATCGTGGATTTATACTTATATATAGTTATCCTAGCTATATACCTACGTCTCGATATATACATAAGCTATAATAAACTATTGATATATAAATGTAAAAAATTCTAATTATGATTTACTCAAGTAAGGTTTATCAGAGAATGACAAAACAGTGATATAGTTATTAAACTATTCAGCTCGACTTGGAAACAAAGAGAATAAGTTGAGAGTTTAAACTGCCTTGCGCACTTTTGTCTTCTAAGTATACGTAATGCGTGCATGCGAGAACTGCATTGCTTTCAATATGAGTGTTTCACATGGTAGAATTCAATAACAGTATTTTAATATTTTAGAAATGTGAAAGGGTCTTATTCAAATAAACGTAAGTAAAACGTAAACTCAATTTTCTTTAAGAATATGGTCTATAAATCTATTTACGTAATATCTTAGAAACTGAATTAAAGGTATTAAACTGTATTTGTTTTAATTCATATTAAATTTGCGACTAGCAAACTCATTAAATTTTTTTGATAATTTTTTTAGTTTTATCTATATATTGTGAATATAATATTATTGACATGCAATGGACCAAAAGAAGATATATGATAAGTTAAGAAGAGTATCAAGTACTTTAGACAGCATTCAAAATACCGCCAAGTATTTTTTGGAACATAAAAAATGTGTTAAGCAGATAGTAGAAGCATGGGCAAATGTTTTCCAAGGTAATTATAGGCTACAACAAATACATTATATTATTACATGAACACTTTGTATTCTTTATTTATCAATTACCTGTTTAAATGTATTTATTGTTACAGTTTACAATGTCTAGAATTATGCTACTGCACATTTCTGCACAATTTTAAAATTTTATTATAAACATATATCTTTGTGTTACCCACTAATAAAAATGTGCCTAATTAACAATATAAAGCATAAAATATCTTGCCACTATGGTATTACAATCTAATCATTTATATGTGCAATGTTGCTAATTTTTCACCAAATATACATTAGATTTTATATTGGTTATTCTTTCAGCTTCCTTTATTATGGCCCAATTGGAAACCTTAAAAAGTTCTGAATTGGTTGGCCCAATTAGGAACTTTTTACAGTTCCAAACTGAAATTAAAACAGTTGGGCACCAATAAATCAATACAAATTAGTAATTGCACTTTAATTAATTAATTAAGTTTGTTGATAAAATGTATTACCGCCAACCTAAGTTCAAAACAAGCTTTGTGAATTATATATTATAATAATAATAATATGTATTACATTAATAAGGGTGTAATATAAAAGTAGGCCAACCAGATCAAAACTTTTCACTGTTTTGACTTCCAAAAACATTTAAGATTATGTCCTAGGTATACAGAAGTTTCTGAATGCAGTTTAAACTTCCTGTTAGAAGCAAGAACTAAGTTCTCAAATTAGAAACTTCTCAATATAAAAACACGATGTAACTTGAAAACTCAAAATCAATACTTACATGAAATAACATTAAATATATTTTGTATATTGCATGCATTGTCAACTAATTTCTTTTATTCATTACATTCAATTACAACAAGAATTTGCATAGCACTTTGACACATAGCATAGCTTCTATAATTGTCTTTCAGCTAATGATACTCAACATTTTACCAAGCATAGAAAAGAAAAGTATTAATGATCATTCTAGAATTAATTATCAGAAAACATATAATATATTGTTCTATCAACAATAACTTATACTATATTTGATGCCTTAATAAGCCAATTTGAGTATTTGTTTTTTTAGTACTTAGTATGTTTTAAATGTAGCAACAAAAAAATTATATTCACAGTTATACAAAATATCACATTTCAGAATCACCTGATGAGAAACGGTTAACCTTAATGTATTTAGCAAATGAAATGCTTCAGACTTGCAGGCGATATCAAGCTACAGATTTTAAAGCAATATTTAAAAGTGTCTTCCACAATGTTTTGGATCAATTACAGTAGGTTATCATCCTTTTCAATTTTCTATTTGTATCTTATATAGCCTATAATGTATGTAGATAAGTAATATGAAGAGAACTTTCTTATTTTAGGGGCTCACAATTTCTGGACAAGTACAAGCGAATATTGAATATTTGGGCTTCTAGAAATGTTTATGACACATCTTTTGTGGGACAATTGATAGAATTATTAGGTTAGTGTTTTATTTCATTGATGAACTATCTCAACTTTTAGTGAAATAGAACATCAAGACATTAAGTTTACTTTTTTAATATGTTTTAGATACAAGACCTGAAACACCAGAACCTGAATATGATGATCAGCAGAAAGAAATTGATGCCAAAATAATAGAAGATTTTAATGTAAGAAGTCTTTGATTAACCGCAGATTTTGATATTTGCAAAGTATTTAACTGTTTGATTGTTCTTAATTACTACAAAATGACCATAAATTCAAATATGCATATAACTTTATGATTTTTCTTTGGTTTCAAGAATTTTGTGGTAGGTGAATAATTTGAACTACTACTGTTAACTAATCTTCACATTTGATTATTATCCACTGTTTTTTATAATACATGGTTTTGTTGCTTTTAAATATAAATGATGTTCAATATTAAAATGTTGCAAATTGAAAGTTACCAATATTTACCGATACTCAGAAAATACATTTCGAATGCAAGATTTATTTATATAGGATAAATACTGAAAGTATTGAACTAACCCTGATTTTTGCAAAACACTTAACTTAATTAACAAGATAGGAAATATGAGAAATTTCAAGAATCAGAATTCAAAATAAAAATGTTTTCATTATCAATATTAAAAATGTGCCCAAAGGCTTCAGTATTTTTATATTATTGACCATGTCCAATGGGATTCAACACTGGACATGTCGATTAGTATTTAAACCACAGAGTATGACTTTCGAAATGAATGCTTTGTTTAATAGTGGTGTGTTCTAGAAGCATCTAACAGTATCCCACTCGTATCCCACTTTTCTATTAGCCCGAAGAAGCATTCAACGCCCTGAATAAGCTGTGGGTGTCCGAGCAGCAAGTTGAGCTGCGACATCGTCATGTTGTGCAATCTCGTTTAGATCTCTCATTACTCGAACCGACTAATATCTGGCAATTGAAGGATCGAGAACGAGCGCGTCAATTTAATAAGGACCTTGAAGAATGGACTGATGTACTGCGAGCATCAGAGGAAGTTACCACCGTATCCCTTAATGCACGTCGCGACCTGAGCTCCATATTAAAGAATGCGGAATTATTCTATCAGGCTCAGAGTAATGACGCACAAATTGTTCTAAAAGTGAGTGAAACTAATCATTTTTAAGGTAATCACAAAAAATTCGCGAGTGGCTATTTTTAGCTTCTTTGAGTCATACAGAACAAACTAACCAATCAGATGATGTCAGCTTTATGAAGTTATTGTGCTCTAATAGTTGATTGTTCTCCACACACTCTCTCAGGCTTACAAGACGTATGGAGCTCGAATTGATAAAGTGAAGGAATTGTTGAAAGAGCATCTGGCATTTCTTCCCGACGAGGAAGACATCGCCATTACCGATGAATTAGACGATGCTCCATCACCCGGTAATACGCCGCCTCATTTGAAAGATGTGGAACTGGAAGATATTGACGATGTACCAATACTTCCACCGTCACGATTAACCAATGATTTGAAGAATGCTCAAGCAGATGTGGTCAATGATCTATTGGACGAGGATATGGACGTCGTGTCGGATGACGAAGAAGCGACAAGAGAGGTATATATATTGTCGGGTTTGGGGGTTCGAATGGATCACTTAAATCTTTGCTTCCCTCTTCTATTCTATAACAATTGTCAACCATGATCTTGTATCATTGCAGCGACACGCCTCTAGATCCAGTGATTGTGAAGACAGGCCCTATTCTCCATCCAAAGATAATCTCGATCTATTCAGTGATGACGCAACCGATCGTAACAAATGCAAAAATCAACAAAAACAGACTGCCAAGAAGAAGAAAAAATCCATTCTATCATCGACAAGGGTAATTCATTTTCTTAATTAAAGACATATAATTGCTCAATCATCTGGAAAATTTCATTTATAAGGGTAATTTTCGAGCTCCTTGTTTATTCGTGTTTAAGACGTCCTTATCATCCAGTGCAACCAACGCCTCTACTCCTAATTCGAATGTAAGAACCGTCAGCTTTCATTCAAAACTTCCTCCTACACCAGATACCCCCCCTCCTCCTCCAAGTCTCAATTCTGTGAGTGATAATAAAAAGACTGACTGTGGTTGATAGCTAGCAGGCGATATTGAGTATCATTCATGATTATCCTCTCCATTATAGCGGGCTGCTTCTGCAGTGGTCAATGCAGTCGGTAGCAAGAATATCTCCCGCCTATTCGAGCCTCCACCTCCACCACCACCGCCTCCTCCACCCGCAAAGGAAGCCAGATTGCTGTGCCCGGCTCCGCCTGCCAATTCTGCACTGGCATACCCTTTAGGTATTAAGCAGGATGTGGACATGAGGCTGATGCAAGGGAAAGATATCGACATGCGCAAAGATTCGTTTCACAATGTCAGCACCTCAAAATTGGTAATTCTATTATTTCTTTCACCACTCAGACTGATAGAGAGAGGGATACTCTCTTCTGTATTGAGTCAGACTAATAGAGAGAGAGTGATACTCTCTTATGTATTGAGTCAGACTGATAGAGAGGGAGTGATACTCTCTTCTGTATTGAGTCAGACTGATAGAGAGAGTGATACTCTCTTATGTATTGAGTCAGACTCAGAGAGAGAGAGTGATACTCTCTTCTGTATTGAGTCAGACTGATAGAGAGAGTGATACTCTCTTCTGTGTTGAGTCAGACTGATAGAGTGAGTGATACTCTCTTCTGTATTGAGTCAGGCTGATAGAGAGTGAGTGATACTCTCTTCTGTATTGAGTCAGACTGATAGAGAGTGATGCTCTCCTCTGTATTTATTTATAGAACGCTAAGTCACAACTGGTCTGCAATTCACTTGGACTATCCGAACCGAAAATAGCTGTGAAACCAGATTCCAAATCAACTCCACCGCTAGAGACAGAAGAGCCACCAGCAAAGAGAGCGAATCACGATGATTTGCCCGTATCTCCGTCTGGCAGTAGTACACCCACACAGGACGAGCCCGCCCAAGAGAATCCGACCTCTATGTTGCAACCCTCTAATCCGGACTCAGCCATGACATTTCTTTCCTCATTCATTCAGATGAACACCGGTTACAGTTTTGGTGAGTTGTCAACTTTATTCGCAGAGTCCTCATATCAAATGAGCAAACATTTATAAGTCTCAATTGTTTAAAAATAATTTTTTTATCATTTCCGTAGCGTTAAAATATTGTTTTAAGATATGCTTACATACTACTTGCAGAAAAAGTAGTAGTAGAAAATAAATTAATGACTATTTTATGCGAATACAGTGATTTTTTCCATTTCCAGGAAATGGAACTTATTCCGCACCGCCTCCAGAAACAGGCGCTGCTCCGACAGTGTCTAATCCTAGCTCACCAGTAACTCCTCTATATCCAAGTGTTATGCCTCAGTGGCCCAATAACTGGACACAAGTAATTTGATTAATTATGAAACAAATTGAAAGGTTTTGTGGATGAAAGGGATTGTTGATGTTATCACCTTGTGTTGTTCAGATGTACTCAGGAAGCAGTTGTCAGCCGGTTCTACAGCCGGTGATTCCCAACTCAGTTTGTCAGGCATCCGGTCATCCGCCACCCCTCTCAACGTCTGCATCAACTGAGTCCATGAAGTCGCCCGAGTCCGCTAAAGTTCAACGACCTCGAGCTATACGACATTCTAAGCAGCTGCATCATCCCAATAATGATTCGGAGAGTAGTTGTAATTGAAATTTCATTATATGCTTTCACTGTTGTATCACTGCTGTAGGGTCAATCAATATAATCAATCACATCATTGGGGGAGTATCTCAAGGAAGGTCACTAGGACCCGAGTGTCCGAGAACAAATATTTTCTCCGTTATTGAGATAAGCACTCTATAGATCAGCTTGTATTGATTACATCTCTATGATCAGATCATATTTTCTTATGGAAGTAAACTATTCGCTGTATTTAAGGTAAGAAAATGAAGGCACAAAGGCGGATATCTCGGCAGCATTCATCTTCCTCCTCCTCCACGACTGAATCCGATGATCATCTCCTTGTGAAGAATTCCCAATCGGCATTATCAGATAATTGTAAAGGTAAGAGATCCCATCTCATAGAGTAATAACACCAAGAGAGTTCACTCTCTAGAATACAGAAACGCATATTGCTGGCACAGACGCGCACATTTTCCTATCTCCGCCATTATAAAAGCATCAATTACAAATTGACATCACTCCTGACCGCCTAGTCTGATTTTAATAATTCTTTTCCTGTAAGAAAATAACAAAAGAGCTCTTTCTAAAGATATAAGAAGTATTAAAATCAGACTAGGCGTTCAGGAGTGACGTCAATTTGTAATTG
>JAYMFX010022897.1:0-15511 GCA_036784945.1 Monocelis spectator
AGTTTATTTTGAGCGAAGTATATGTGTACGAAATTATTTCAGCTCTCTAACTTCTAAATTATAGCCAGGGCAACTGTAGGCGGAATCCGGTGGAAGAATCCGGCGGAGAATGTTACTCTCGTCCATTATAAAATCATGACAATCAAGTATCGTTCCTAAACGACGTGTACCTAGTATAATAATTATTTTTTACTAGAATTAAGTCTCAATCAAATAGACATTTCAATTGTATGCTTACATATAAATCATAATTGGCTATACAATTATATTTAGAATAATAGATGCTTGTAATAAGAGCACTTACCCAAACCACCTGTAAGAAGGATTGTTTTTTGAATTGGCCACAACCAGATAGCTGGATGACTTATCCAAGCTTTCGTGTAGGTGGTTGGATCGAAATCATTCTGAGAATCAGATGAACAGCCAAGATATATAGAGCTTGCCTCCGGAGGGAAGGCAGTGTACACTGATTGAGCCTGTCCATGACTAAATTCTTCAACTTTGCTATTGATATAGATCTGTAATTAGGATTTAATAAAATATAATTGTTGTATGATTACAATGCCAAACATTAAATTGTAATCTGAATCAAGTCATGTCATACTTTCAGTTCTCCAATATCTTTGTACCACGTGAATCCAACAATGTTCCAAACATCTGGTATCTTTTCCATGGGAACCTCTGCGGTCCATTTTTTTGTTTCGCCGATTATGTTCACTTTTAATTTTCCTCTTTGATAATATAATTGGAAGCCCTGATTATTCAACGGCCCTATAAATCAGAAGCAGATTCCTTATAACTTCTAAATGGCATGCATACAAAAGATGTAAATATATGTAGAGAATAGGGATGAAATTATCTTACCTGTTCCCAAAAGTATCTCCTGTGATCCAAAATTTTCATCCCTAAAATTTATCCACAATGAAACACTGATTCCATATTCACACTTTTCAGGCGCTTTCAGACATTGAGACGCATAAAAATGATCGTTCGTGAGGTCACCCAGCTTCAAGCAATTGCTACCCATTTGCAAACTGTACGAATCTGCTTCATCCAAACCCTGAGAGTAATTGAAACCGTCTGGAATGCTTGCATCCAATGCTTTAAAGAAGTGGACGTTATCCGGAAAGATATTTCTTATCGGATCATTTTGTTCATTCGCGTCGTGTCGTTTTTGCAGAGCAGCATGCAAGAAAGTGTCATTTGATCCTTTGTCTACGGCCGTTTTCTTTTGTTTATCAAAAACCCAATAGTGATTTGCATTGATTAAGTATTTGACGCCTATAATTTAATAGATTTAATAAATTATGATTGTGGACATAAACAAATTTTAGAATTATATGAACTATTACTTACTTAAAAGATTTTCAATTGGTAATGGGAAAATGGGTTCAGGCATTGGTGTGGTTGCTGGAATTGTTGTGGGTGGGAATGTAACAAGTCCGGGAATAAATGGAAGAGTCGTTGTAGGACCGAATGTTGTCTGAGTAGTTGATATTGGAGTAGTGGAGATTTCGTTGGTAGTTTGTTCATCTTTACTGCTATCTGTTATAAGCTGATCCGCTGTAGATGTAGATGTGGTTATCGTATCTTCTGTGATAGTTGATGAGGTCTCTTCTGTAGCTGCCGTTTGTTCCGTATTTGTTGTTACGGTTTGTTCTGTATTTGTTGTTACGGTTTGTTCTGTATTTGTTGTTACGGTTTGTTCTGTATTTGTTGTCGTAGGTTCCTCTGTTGTTGTTGTCGTGGGTTCCTCTGTTGTAGTCGTGGGTTCCTCTGTTGTAGTCGTGGGTTCCTCTGTTGTTGTTGTCGTGGGTTCCTCTGTTGTTGTCGTGGGTTCCTCAGTTGTAGTCGTAGGTTCCTCAGTTGTAGTGGTGATTATAGGAGTAGTTGTTTCTATATTTTAAATAGAGGGGAATGAAAACAATTAGTGACCATGTTAATAAATGAGAAAGCCGCAGCATCAAACAATCTGATTCATTTGAGTGATGACTTACCTTAGTCTTCTTAATAGAGGTGGTTATAAAATTAATATTCTATCTGTACTTACCGTTGAAGAGTCTCAAAAATGGTTTGTACAATGATATTGGTTATGTAATTAAAAAATAACATTAACAGTTATACAAGCATATACAAATATACAAAACAATTTTCACTTTTACAATACATTTCTATAAGTGTTATTACATATTTATATAATATTGTTTTAAAGTTATTAACGAGTAGCGATTTCTTCTTAACATTGAGAAATTCAAAATGGCATCACAACATCTACCATGTTTCTGTTTCTGTTTCTGTTTCTGCACCTAAAATAGAAAAGAAAATTGAAATTATGAGGAAACGGAGTTAGAAAATAATTTTTAATGCGCCACTAAACGAGACACACAAGCGGGCTTTCTCTGATTGGAACCAATTTCGTCATGACAACTAATAAACACAAGCACCATTTTCCAGCTCATAATTCAACAATGCCCTTTGTCTTCACACAAATAATAATATTCCAACATGGGCAAAATTTTAGCGTCGCTATGGCAACATTGGATCATGGGGAAACTGTAGTGTGGTGTTAGACTGTATTGTTTGGTGATGTGTACCGTCACCAAGCAATTTCCTGCTTAAACATTGTGCCATATCTCTCTATAATATAGCCGGATCGTATAAAGCAAACAAAAGAAGCTCTACACAAATTCCATTTGTTGAATAGCGTTATGTGCGTTTTTCCCCACTATATCTGGGAGCTGGGAGATAAGGAATGCGTATTTAGATCTCATTAATTATTCAAACAAAAAGAGAAAATTAAAATATGGCGTGTCACTATGATGCTTCCACCACACTTTGTGATATTCCAATGCTTTGGAATATTGAAATTAATTTGGTTATTATATTAAATTGTTAAATTAAAGGTTGTTGCTATATTAAATTATATTTTCAATAAAACATTAAAATTTTTATAATTTAATTTTTACTAATAAACATTTCTTCAATCCTATAGTGGAAAATAGTCTTAGGCCTATATATAATTTGTATTTCTTTTTTCAAATAATTATACATTTAGGTTAAATATTGTTGTAAATAAAACTTATCGAGTAGGTAATACTTTACCTATACTTATTGTTAATTCAGACCAATCTTTTTACCAATAATTTGAACTTTGTACTTTATCATACTCAACCTTTGCGTTGTTTGTAGATTGTAATTATAAAGAATGAATTTTGTATACGTGATTAGGTAACTAATAATAAAGTGTGTTATTATTAGTTTGAACTTCAATCTGAACATTTTCTTTGGTTTGGTTTGGTTAATAGAGAGTGATGTCACTCAATAGGTGCACTCGTGGTTGTACCTTGATCATTTCTGATACGATACCAGACAGTCAACAATTATCTATCTCTTTTTCTCTATACCCGTATATAATTGAGCACCGGTCACTAATTATTTCAACAATTTAGTCGAATCAAAGTAGTGTTTGCATAGCAAAGACTCGTATATTATAGTAAATAATAACATTTAGAAAAGTCTAAACTATAAAGAATGGGGAAAATATTTGGAATTGAATTTGCACCTTTACTTATACCATTAGAAAGAAGATTACAAACATTCGCAGTCTTACAGTTATTGCTAACCGTCATTGTATTTCCATTCTTCACCAGCTTCTATCTGCTCTATGTGATATTGTTCACTGACTATTATTATCTTGGTTTATTCTATGTTGCATTCGTTTACTTTTATGATTGGAAATCGCCTAAAAAGGGTGGCTATCGTCTGCAGTGTATTAGAAATTGGGCGATTTGGAAATATCTGCGCGATTACTTTCCCATATCGTTGAAGAAAACTGCCGATTTCGATCCGGAAAAGAATTACATGGTTGGCTGTCATCCACATGGTATTTTACCTTTCGCCAGCTTCTGTAATTTTAACACCGAGGCTACGCATTTCAGTGAATCCTATCCCGGGATCACACCCTATCTTCTCACCTTAGAATCCAACTTCTACTATCCACTTTTGCGGCATTATTCTCTGGCTACTGGTATGTGTGATGTCAGTAAAGAGAGTATAACTTACCTATTGAATAAAAAGAAGCCAGGTGTTGCAGTTATGATTATCATCGGTGGTGCAGAAGAGGCCCTGTACGCGCATCCCAATACTTACAATACGGTGATAAAGGGTCGAAAGGGATTTGTAAAAATGGCCATCAAAACTGGCGCACAACTCGTGCCATCTTATTCATTCGGGGAGAATAATTTATACCGACAAGTCACCAACCCACCTGGCTCAATCATAAGAAGTTTTCAAACCAAAGTTAAAACCACTTTGGGATTCTCTCCGCCCATATTTTTTGGTCGAGGTATTTTCAACTATACTATGGGCTTCATACCGTTTAGAACACCATTAGAAACAGTGGTGGGGAAACCAATTGACGTGCTGAAGAATGATAATCCCACTCAAGAAGAAATAGATAAATTGCATCAGTTGTATATGGATGAATTGTATAATTTATTTGAGGAGCACAAATCATACCATAATATACCAGAAGACAGTCATTTAAATTTTCTATGATTATATATTTCAATCCCACTTTTATGTAATTACAATAATTTTATTCGGATTAAATTTTGTTTTACTGAATTTTGTATTTTTTAAAATAATCGTGAGATTGCTACTATTAAGTAGTATAGGTATGAGAAAACGTATTAATAATTTTCTATCAAATACGAAATAGAAAGTATATAAAAGTAGAAAGTTATTAAAATGTAGGTATAATATACACATATACTACAGAAGAGTTGATAAATAATTTATCGGTATAAGAAATCGTAAAATCATTCAAATTCTATTCAAAGACATTGAATATTTAGTAAAGTAAATTAGGAAAATTTTGACCACCTCTCATTCGAAAATGGAATAAATCAGGGGTGTCTCGGGGAGATCTCTACATATATGAGGCAATGAGAAAGTGATACATTCGTTTCTTTAAATAAATAAATAAAAAGCTCTATTGGATAAAATGCTTTTAACAAGCACAAAAGCTACGATTAGAGGTAACTTAAAATGAAATATACATGTAAAAAACCTTAAACTTAAACAGTGTCATGTATATTTCATGGTAAACCTTTCTTACTCTTACATTATTCATCTATGTAACATTCTATATGTCATTCTGTATACCAAAGTTTATTTTATGTTGTGCTTTTATTACACATTTTAATTTCTAAGAGATAAACTTGATCAGGCTGAGGTTTGCTTTTTATTCCAAAGGAAACATTTGTAAATCTAATCCTCAAATAAATTATTATCATATGCGTCTGTTAATAAAAAAATGTTTTTATTGAAATTGATCTAAGTAATATACTCTGACACGTTTTTTATGACTATTTTGTCAGTGTTATTTCTGCTCGTTTTTAAATTGTTTTTTTTTTAATATTTTTTTTACTGTCATAGATTCAATCGATATTTTCTTTAGATTGTAAAGTTCTTATTTCCTCTTTAAAATGAGTGGCAATGTTGATATCTTCTTTAATATTTTACAGCATCATTCAAAATCATATTCTTATTATTTTTCATGCTCCTCAAGTTTCGAAAAAGCGCTCATTAGAAACGGCACTATTATGTAAAAATTTGACTCCATTGGAAAAAATATTTTTATATTTTTAATGAAATTTTACTACTGATAAAAGAAAACTGAAATATTTAAATAAACACATCATTATAGAATTTCTCAAAAAATGTAGATTTGATGAGACCACAAAGATCAGCAAGTAAATGAGATCACTATACAGAAAATTATGAATTGATTATAAAAATGATTGCAAAGGAATGCTTCGATACACACAGAGAGATACTAACTACACTGACACATTGAATAAATTAAAACCAAATAAATAGATATAATAACACAAAGTCTGTTAAAATAAAAGATCCATGATAAAGATAGATGAAAGTAAAATAACAATAAGATCTTCACACTGTGATACAAATATTAAAAGAACGTCAGATAAATTCCACTATGTAGTAGTAGAAGTGTATTTTTATTAGTCGATAAGAATAAAAAAGTTATCATGTAAAAAATATCGAAACAATGCGATGGGACAAATCTGATTAAAATAAAATCGTGGTATAGTACTTTTTGAATTAAACAAGGGGATAGGACGCCTGAGTTGCGATGCCACATTGGTTCTGCTTGTTGCGACTCATCTTGATGTAGCCCTCGCCGCCCCACTTGGCGCTCCAGCTGTTCTTCACTAACCAGTAATCGACACCATCGTCAGTGGTGCCATAGCCAACCAAGAGTACACCATGATCCAGATTCCCGCGTTCATTTCCACACTCGGGTTCATCGTAAACTCCTGAAAAATTAGAAACTTCTATCTAAACACTGTTTTTTATCATATAGTGGTGTCCGCTAAAAATACTGCCTCTCATCCATATTGTTGATGAATGAGAGCTACATGAAGATGTCGCCATTTAATCTTGAATCCAGAGAAAGTATTTGAGCCTCTTGAAGGCTCAAATCTTCCTTCTAAGACAAAAGTATGCAGTGCTAATCATAACCGCATATTGTTAATCATAAACTTAAATTTTAATGAAAGGAATCCCTAACAAGTAGTTAAAACCTGGTGATCCTAATGATATCAGCACTCGATCATGTGCTTTTCGTTTTGTTTCTTGCATAGATGTTCAGTCTTCCGTGTACCTCAAACCTCAACCATTTCTTCCATAGTATTGGAGTTTCTGACAAATGATACGATTTAGTAGGCTGAAAGGATTTTTTTTAACCTTTGCATGGTTAAAAGGTTAAGTGTTCAGCTTGTACTACCAAACACATCCGTATGTATCAATAGAGAATATCAGAGAGTTTGCAAGTCCTATCTTGTTAATAATAGTAATTAAACACCCATTGTAGAAAATAGACACGCAAATAATTGGATGCAACGTCTGTGCATTGTAATATTATTTTTATCAATTTAGCTGTAAGAAGACAATAACAGAAAGATAAGAGAGAATTTCAGGAGCGGCTGCCTAATGCAATTATCTACACATACCTAACAACAAGAGAAAATCTATAATCAATAAATAATAACTAAGGCTGTGAAATTATTTCAAGGACAACACAATAACACAGTGTGTGTCCTATAGCAACCAACCAACCAGCTGACGAAACAATTTAGCAATATAAGAAGTACTTACTACAATATTATAGCGAAAATATATCTAGGGTTGCTCTCATCAGGTTGGCACATTTTTTCACAATAAAATTCCCGATTCAATAGGCTATAAGTTTAAGAGTTTTTCTTTTCAAGACTTCTTTTATTAAATGAAAATTCAACATTTTCATCCTTTTTAAATCGTTTCTTACTGGCAGATTTGATTTCAGTGAAGCATTCTTTGGAAATTTCACCGTTTTTTACACCGAGGATGAGATCCTTCATAACACATCTAGCATTGAAGGTTTTTTGGCAGCAAGTTGTAAGTGGAAACGAATTAGTTAACTGAGAAACTTCTCTCCATGTTTGCTTACCCATGACTCAAAATTAGGAGAGTTTAGAAATCTACATAGCTATTGTTAGCTTTGAGAGAATAATACAGGCGGTCCAGTCTCTGATCCAAATCCTGCACCTTGAGACCTTGAGAAAGGAAATAAATTGTCTTAAAATGGTATCATCCTTTTTCCCATGGCAGAAAATCCTTATAGAGATCAGCAAAGAAACTAAATAACGAAACTGTATTTCTATATCAGGAAATAATATAGAAATAGAAAATAGTTACGTTTTATTTTAGTTAATATCAGTTTAGTTAGCGCCATGCAAGTTTCAATTCAATTAATCTTCGCTATTTATTCAGTCACCTACCATTTTTATATAATTGAAAGGTCATGTGGCTAGCGTCAATAGCAATAGAAATGGGACCGATTGTGGCAACTGCTTCTTTAAGCTTCTCTTCATCGCCTGAGGGAATGTCAACGAATCCAGTAACTTCAGCCCCAACAGTGCCATTAAGAAAACATTGATCATGTGGCGCTTGAGTAGTTCCCGAAATGTATGGATAGGATTGCTCAGTATCCAAGCCATGATTCTGCTTGATATAAGTGAAGGCGTAGTCCATGAGGCCACCTTGACAACCTTGACAGCCCTGATTATGGCAACAATCGACCAATTGCTGTTCAGACAAATCTACAAGAACTTTATTCTTGCGGAAATGCTGACCTAAAAGGTTCATGGTAAAATTTGTTTAGTATTTAAATTTACTGGATTTACCTATGGTGAGATACACACACTAGACTTAGTACTTTCTATCATTGTATTCTATTGCAAATCTTTTTCAAAATTGAATAAAAAAATTAAATCATAAATTTGTGTATTTAATCATTTTTTTTTTCAATTATAAAACTAACCTTCAAGTGAGCCAGTAGTAGAAAATGTCCAACAAGAACCACATTGACCTTGATTTTTCACTTCAGTAACTGCACCTTTTTCACGCCAGTCAATATTTTTTGGTAAATCTTGTTTCAATGCAGATGATAAAAATGCTGATCCCTTCATAGGTTTGGCAGATGGAGTATATCCTCTCAAAACTTTCATTTCATCTGGAGTCTAAAATTGTGCCATAAAATTAGTCATATATAATTATTTGGATATAAAACAAATTCTTTAAAATGTCTTACTCTATCAGCAAAATCATTTAAGGTGAGTTGAAATGTTGACTTCTTGTTTTCAAATTTTTGATTATGAGTTTTTATGTGCAAGAATGATTTCATAAAAATTTTGAAACGTTTTGATTCCTCCCCAATAGTTTTGAATGTTTTCTTAAATTCCTTCTTGAATAATTGCCATGCTTCCTTAATTTCAGAAAAAACAGATGTAGATTGTTGTGCCATTGGTTCACCTTTAATTATTTCAGCAAATGGAACTTGAGGTAGCTCAGCAGCAGGCTCTAATGCTTCCATTTTGATAATATTTGATTTTGCTTCATGAAGAAGCACACTAGCAATAAAAAGTATTAGTATCTTCATCATCTAAAAATAAATTTTAGTAGTATTTTACCAAATATTGAAATTAAAAATATGCTGCAATAATATTTCAAACATTCATTCTTTAAAATGTCAGTTTTAAATCTAGGGGTGCCTTTTGATGAACCAGCACATGCTAATATGTAGGATACAAAAAGGGTCAGTTTTGAGTTAAAAAACAAATATAATGATATAATTTTGGCACCCTTGAGCTGAGGCCCTCCTGGTAAATGTATAACTCTGGACTGGATCCACAACTAGCTGAGGGTATTATTTTCCAATACAGCAATTCAGATAATCATTTAATGATACAAGTATAGTTAGATTAAGTAAATATGAATATATGATTAATAAATAACATATAATTTGTGTTAGAGTAAATAATTATAATATACTTAAAAGTTATATTGTATAACTTAACTTTAATAATTATAATAAAAAAATTATTTATTTTTAAATTTCTATTACACGAAATAGATATGTTCAAAAATAATCAAAAGATCAAACAAAAAAATAATAAATACCTCGATAAAAAGCACTCAAATGAATTATTCGTAAACTTTAACAGAGAATTTCAGGATTTCCAAAGGAACCGAAACTAAAGCAGCTGATAATGCTTCGGATAATATTTCCTAGCTAAAACAATAAATACTATTTTGTAATATGTAATCATATTCTATTTTTTAACTAAAATCTAAAATAACAAAATTACCATTTTTCCTTAAAGAAATAGTTCTACTTGTACACACTTTGTTCTGTAAGTATCAATATATATGTATTATGTCACTAAAACCTTAATACATCCTAAAGTTCGATTTTAGAAAACAATTTTGTTTTAAAATAGTTCTAAGGACTCTTATTAATTACTTACTTTTTAAACTTATAGTTTTTAAACAAATATTAAGAAAACTATTTAGATCGAATAAAAATATATGCTTCAAGCGGCACATTCTTCTGCCATTATAAAAGAATCATATAATTATTTTCTGTGGGAATTATTAGATATTTCTTAGGTAAATTTTAAATTCAGCTTTTCAATATTTTAATATAAAAGAAATCTTAGTTTATTTCTAAATTTAGTGATTATAATATTTTTAGTTTAATATTTTTTATCCAGTGAATTTAGAAATATTATATACTTGCATTAGCATTAGAAAATATAATTAGATATTCCTTAAAGATAAAAAAATAAGTTTTGAAGTTATAATTTCCTAATTTGTAATTCATATAAATTATAATAAGAAACTCAATGGCTTCTTACAATATAACAATAAGTTTTACTACTTACCTGTAAACATTCATTGTGTTGATTATATTAAAAATTCATCCAACCAAATCTCTATTACTAATGAACTAAACATGAAATTGATTATTGCTAAAACATATAGATAGATATATTTGCAATTTTCTTTAAAAACAATTTCTAATATTTTAAGTTATTAAATTCATTATCTAATTTTATGAAAATACTATGATTTATAAAAAGATTTTTAAAATTCTAAATTTTAACTCTAAGAAAGTTACTAAATGATGAGTCCTTTCTGGAATCTTTGAATAAACATTCTGTTATTCCCTGTGCTCTTATCCGTATTCAAAAACTTTGTCTTATTAATATCACATCAAAATGTGATTTTAATTAGGTTTTTTAAATATCTATTTTATACAATTGTATTATTTTAGTAATCATGAATAATGTAAATCAAAAGCCAACCATCATCCATGCACATAGATATCGTATTGAGAAATTACTTGGTACAGGAGTTCAAGGGTCAGCATATTTAGTTGAAGATCTCAAATCTACAAGAAAACTTGACAGGTATATCTGACTAACTATACTCTTTTCTGTACTGGTAAAAATTAAATCAATTAAGTATTAATATTATTTTTGTTATATAAGTATTTAGGATTAATTGACTAAATTTTATTTGTAAGTTTTATAAACCAAGCACAAATAATGTATAGTGATAAACTT
Organism: Monocelis spectator; assembly: GCA_036784945.1. Lineage (NCBI taxonomy): Eukaryota > Metazoa > Platyhelminthes > Proseriata > Monocelididae > Monocelis > Monocelis spectator. Next base: position 10,977 of record JAYMFX010022897.1, read on the forward strand.
ATTTTTCACAAGATCCTCTTCAGGTGTTTGATTGACAGGCTAACTACAATGGGCAGCTTATGAATTAAGTTAAATTAAAATTCCCAGTGAATGAGATAAAACAAGGAGTACAAGCTGATTGATGAGAACATCAATAAGTAGTAAGAGATTTAAAACATCAAAAATTAAAATTGAGAAATGTGTAGGCATCATAAAATCATATTATAAATAAAAACCATTACTAGTAATTTTATCATATAGCTTGAGCTCCAACAGATTCTATATTTTTTTTAATATTGAAGAGCATTAAAATCATTTGAATTAACAATCATTGTGAAATTATAAAATCCATAATTGTACTTTTTAGGAATCTTCATCTGTTAAAAAACACAAACTAAAATATATTTATTTTAAGAAACAATAGTTTTTTAATTTCAGATTGAATGTCATCCTTCCATAGAATATCCTTTTTGATAGTCTTGATAGTTTTTTTAATTTTTCAGATTCTTATTTGCTTGAAGTTTCAGTTTTATACTTTCAGAATGAAAGTTATAAAGAAAGTTCCCGCCATGAACATGGATTTTGAAGAAACTGTTGATGCTAAAAGAGAGGCTAATTTCCTGAGAAAATTGAATCACCCTCATGTTCTAAAATTGTTTGACAGTTTTGTTGAAGATGGCTATTTTTGTATGATCACAGAATTTTGTGAGGTTAGATTAATTAATCTACAATTATTTCATTTCTAAATCCAATTTTGACAATGAAAATATCTCAAAATATTTGAATATTCCGCCTGGATGACCTCGTCTTCATTTTTTCTCAATCTGCTATAGATTATGAACGTCTAAACACATGAACGGATTTCAATAATTCATTCACTAAAAAGAAGCACACAAAGAGTGTTTTTCTAGTGTTTACTCTTAGACAATTTTGAAATACTTTTATGATTCTCATTATTATTACACATATTGTATTTTTATTTTAGTCTGGTGACCTCGACAATTATTTAAAAAATGTAAAGACTTCAGGTCAGAAATTATCCGAATCTCAAGTCGTAAATTATATTACTCAATTAATCATGGGCATTCATGAAATTCATTCTAAGAAAATACTTCACAGAGATATCAAGCCCAGGTAAGAAAGATTTCCTCTAGAATACTATCATCAAGCTAAAAACAGAATAAATCAAACTCAAAAACTATCGTAGATTTATCAATTTCGACGATAAATTTTTTCTGTTTGGAAAATTCAATTCGTAAAAAAGGTGACCCCAATTTGCAATTTGTATGAAAGTAAATCGAAATATCATTTGTACATTTTCTTGTACAGTTTTTTTTTATCGTTCTTTCAGATAAAAGGAGAACCGTTTTAATATCTGTTATAGTTTTTGAATTTTCGAATGCAGCTATTTTACTGTCACAGTCCAATTTTAGAAACGCACAATGAATGAATATTTTCATTCATTAAAGTCCAAAAACTCTGTATACATTTTGTTTCTGGTCGTCTGTCTCATTCTGTAATTAATTTTACAGAATTTTTCCCAACTTCCCTAGAAATGACTCCTTTCTAAAAATAGCAATACCCGCCGAATGGTTGAAATGTTATTGACCTAATTATATGAATCAGTCACTCATTTGAAATGGTCTCTTCTCCATTTGAATAAATCAAATGTTTTATTAATACTTCAAAGATCTACCGCCCGGATTAACCTTTTACATGAGTATTTCATCATGCTTTTACTGAGAATTTCCGATTATCATAATTTTATTATTGTGTTTTCTTTTGTTTAAATATGGCACTGAAGTGTGTTCTGATTCTGTCTAAGTGAAATCATTTAAATACATACATACATCTATATATCATATATATGTATATCACTCATGGCGTCTCTCGATCCATTCGTTATTGTTTTGTTGAATTATTAGAGCGTGCTGATTGTATGTAGTTCTATATAAAGTTTCAATAGCAAGATTTACTAATGTTGAAAGTTTTTCTCGCTCGTTTAAAATTTAGACTTGCTTGATGGACTGTTATTGGAAAAGCTATTGATTGCTCTTATTGAAATTATAGTCAATATCTATGCTAAAATGTAAAAAATTGAATTTCTATGTGCTTCATATTTTAACGTGACGCTTTCGCGATGGCAAAGAATGTATTATTGGCTACGCTTCGAATACCTGTTAGATAGGTCGACAAATCAGACGCTTAGCTAAAAATAGCAATCTCCGAATTCAAAAAATGAAAGGCTCCTTTTGCAAAAAGACACATTCAGTCCATATAAACAAGAGAATTAACAAATGGTACCTAAAATCCATTGCATTCTTAAAGGAAGTATTTTGAATTCATTCTAATGTTTCTTAAAATAGGAACATATTTTAAAGAGATTGCCGACTTCGATGTGTCTAAAGTATACCATGTAATAATAGAATTCTTACAATCATATTTTTGTTGTTTTACTTATAGCAATATTTTCATCAAATCGGGTATTTTGAAAATTGGTGACTTTGGAATATCTCGTGTTTTAATGAGCACCATTGATAGGGCCTCCACATTTTGCGGTGCCCCTCTGTTTATGAGCCCAGAAGTACTGCAGCATTCTGGATACAGTAATAAAGCTGACATTTGGTGAGTGAGATCATATAAATACATTCGTATGATCTCTTGTGAATTTACATCCCAACCAATGAAATTCGAATAAAGTGTATTATTTGTTTTAGGTCGCTCGGCGTCCTACTCTATAAGATGTGCACATTTAGGAATGCATTTGAAGGGCACGCCAGTCTGATGGGTGTTTTGTTTCGAGTTGTCAGCTCTGAGCCAGAACCAATAACTGACTATTCAGACGATTTGTGTGATCTTTGCAAAAAGTTTGTTTGTTTATTTTCATTATTTGTAACTTAATGAGATTTGTATTATTCGATAAATATTCTTTTTAGAATGCTGAAGAAAAATCCCGACGACCGACCCTCCTCTGTTCAGCTGCTTCAACTACCAATTATTGAAAATCAAGTGAAGGTCAGTCAGTACCTTAGTTTATATGAGCTGTCTTTTTCTAATTTCAACTTGATTTCGTTGTAAAAAAAATTATAATCTATAATAAATTTTGAGATTGATAGCATTGCCTGACTCTCATCCGAGGGGTAGCGGGTTCGATCCTCATCAGAGGCAATAAATCTTCTATTTTTTATGTTTATCAAGCGTATAGCTTATCTTCTCTGAAACCATTCGAGTATAATTTGTATTAGATAACAGATAAAAGATGGTGTTAAATTCAATATAACTGGCATATAAGGTCTGTTTTCTACTTCATGATCATCATCCATACAAATACAACTTCCCAAATAAAAATAATGCATCTCCGCCTTTACATCATCAAGATACTCAGAAAGAGACTAAAAAAAAAAAACCACGTCCTCGACCGCAGTTCCTCCCATCCGAAACAAGCCATCGCCGGAAATTGGAAAATATCGACTATTTTTATTTTATTTATTTATCATTTATAGAAACTCAGCTCCCAGAATTCCAATGAAGAAGACAATGTATTTGTCGAGCAAAATGAGTAAGTTCTCTATAATCCATCAAAAGTAAATGGCCATAAATGTAATCGAATGACAAACTTCACTCTTAATAGGGGGAATATATGCATATACATTATGTACTAAATTGCCAGACTACATGAAGAATTAATGCTGTTAAATAATATTTATATAATTTTACAATACTACTGAAAGTAATAGAAAATAATTAGAGATTTTGTTTTAATCGGCTTAAACAAATAGTTGGTTATTAAACGGCATCTATGTAAATCTAATAATTAATTTTTCTTTTTAATAGTCCCAATAATACTCTTAGTCCCAGTGAAGCATTGAAGATACGAAAGAAAGAAGCTGCCGATAAAAGAGCAGAAGAAATCAGGTAACAATTCTGATCTCTTTACTTCCACTGTATTTGATTGATTAAATTGAGTAGTAAAATTTTATCAGTACTCTAAAGATCAGTGAGCTCATTCATTGACTACCAATAGAACAACATAGAGAAGAGAAGAGAATATTGAGACGAGTGGACTGCCAATAGAACAACATAGAGAAGAGAAGAGAATATTGAGACGAGTGAACTGCCAATAGAACAACATAGAGAATATTGAGACGAGTGGACTGCCAATAGAACAACGAAGAGAAGAGAATATTGAGACGAGTGAACTGCCAATAGAACAACATAGAGAATATTGAGACGAATGGACTGCCAATAGAACAACATAGAGAAGAAGAGAATATTGAGATGAATGGACTGCCAATAGAACAACATAGAGAAGAAGAGAATATTGAGACGAATGGACTGCCAATAGAACAACATAGAGAAGAAGAGAATATTGAGATGAATGGACTGCCATAGAACAACATAGAGAAGAAGAGAATATTGAGACGAGTGGACTGCCAATAGAACAACATAGAGAAGAAGAGAATATTGAGACGAGTGGACTGCCAATAGAACAACATAGAGAAGAGAAGAGAATATTGAGATGAATGGACTGCCATAGAACAACATAGAGAAGAAGA